>CM024241.1:50704957-50795072 GCA_013421045.1 Propylea japonica | reverse complement strand
TGCCCCATGTTGTAACCATTTGTCACCCATTTCTCTGCGTATAGAAAGACTATGATACCATTGACCATTAGATGAATCAAACTGACTAGCGATGATCGGCCATCTCCAGTTAATTGCCTGATAATAATCTTTAGATATTTATCTGTTATTGAGTATTATATGAGTTTGATCATATAATTATTGATTTAATCATTTCAATCAATGAGATTTGAATATTCTTTTGGTTGCATTCGTGTTGTTGTTGACATTAAATTCTTGATGACGGATCGATATATTATTTGGACCTTTTCCATCCTATTTACTTCTTCCGATAGTTTTCTCTCGATTTTGTTCAATACAATTGACTTCCAAATGTTGTATTTGGGCAATAAGAGGTGTTATTTTGATATTCAAAGAAGAAACCCTAATCTTTATGCAAATACGGTGTAATGACGTTTGTGGAATGCCTAATTCCAAAGAACGACGAGGAATGGACAAACCTGGGTTTTCTTCTTCGGCTACAGCAGCAATATTCTCGGCTGTTCTCGAGCGACGTGCACAGGTTTTATTCTTCATATCACTAACTTACCAATCGCTCGAATTTTTCCAACAATTCTTTATTGCGGTCCGACAAAGTGCTTACGGCGACCCAAAAATTGTCAAGTTTACGAACCGTCTCTGCCAAACTTTCAACATTTTTATAGTGAATTTTAACAAATTTCAATGCGTTCTTGAAGCGTGTATCGTTCCATTTTTATTGATGGCTTAGTTTCTACTTGTCAAATGTCAAAAAATGACAGCTTCAACGTTACATCTACCGAAATAGCGGTCTATTCAAAATAACATTTCTTATTGAAACCCTTATTATAACAACCAAAAGGATGACTTCAAAAACTTGAAGCTGTCAGGCTATGTTTGAGATTCGAACAGGAAGTTGAATTCATAAATGAATACAATAAAATTTTTGTTCTTTCTCTAAAATTTGAATGACCGTTTTCCTGTATGAAAAAGTGCTCAGAATCTCCTGACTTCACGTCAGGGCTTGCTTGAATTTTCGTTGATTCGAAAATGCTTCTCCCAAAACGAGCTGATATATAACCCTTTCTGATGAAGAAAACCTAACGGAAGGGGGAAAAACTGATGAATGCAAAAACATACTCAAAATGTTAGTTTCAATCGTAATATATGCCGTGAACACGATATCTTGTGAAAGGAAATATTACAAAACTTCAGCTAGGTGAATTGGAAAAGGAAATTAGAATTTATGAATGAAATTAATAATACCACAGATATTCAAATTTGTCTAACCGCTTTCTCAATACCAAAACACGCGAAAAAAATTCACGTCATGGCTTTTTTTTAATTTAAACTTGAAATGAGTGAATAGATATAAGGTCTGCAAAATAAACATTCAGCTTTGAAGAATTTTTCTATTTTTATACCTATCAGATGCATTCAATGGACATTGTCAGTAATTACCAGAAAAAATCACTCATGGAACTCAGGAGCTCTTAGCAATTATCCACTTTTTTCGTTTTGTTGTCAGGTCTTCGACACGAATTCAAACGATCACAATCGGCGGTGTGAGTGTGACGTACGCTTTTGCATTCATTCCATTGGTTGAATGTTCACTACATCTATGCGAATGGTCACTCCGTGTGAACCGTCAACCCTACTAATAAATCGTAATTTCAACATATACTTGATGTTGGGGATTTATGAAGAAAATTTGAGTGGACTGTAGTTTAGAGTTAAATCTTATCCCAACACAGTTCGAAAACAAAAAGGACGAGTGAAATCAAAGTAATACAAAATATTCTTACCTAGAAGTGGGTAAACTTTAAATATATGGATTTTGTAGCAGTCCTCAGCTTCCAGAAGCAGATTGCAGATCCTTTGTGATTTAAAAGCTATAGGAATTACTAATTCGACCCCACTTATCCTTAGGAATGGCACAGAGTACGCCACTGGTGACAACTTTTTCTCACAACGGAGTCTTTTGGTGTAATGTTAATTGAACAGAGAAACTTTATTTGTGATATACACAACTTCGATTCTCAGCGAACACCACGTTGGAAATGAGATAATTTCCTAAATTTGTGTACGTAAATTATTGAAAAAATGATTATTAGGAAGTAGTATGGAAATAATAGATCTTTCATACGAAACGTAAAGAACGATACTAATATGAAAATTAAAATATGTGCGCTAAGCGGCAGAGATCATAGGTGTTTTAAAATTGCGATTAAATTGAGTACTGCAATTAAATTTCTTTGAAATTTAATAACTGAAAAATTGAAAATTATCGAGAAATTCAAATTGAAAAGAAAAACGTTCTCTTGGCGTGAACACTCGAAGATTAATAACTTAAGTTATTATTTGGAGAGTTACCTATATTTTCAACATTAGGTACTGTTACTGCTGTTAAATGAAAAACATGTATGTAGACATACTGGAAATGCCCATGCTATTCTTACAATGAAATTCGCAAAATGGGTAAACTGAAATTAGTCCGGTCTATTTAGACATTCGAAGTTACATAAAGTCCCAACAAGCTGAATTTCTGTGAAGTTGTTCAAAAACATAATTATAAACAATGTCTAAAAGTTCCTCATCATTCCCCTGTGAGCAAAAAATCTTATTCGAGGTCAAATGTCAAAAAATGAGTTTTTCGCGATTTTCAGCAAAACGGTAAGTTTTATCATAAAAGTACCTCAGACAAAAATTGTAGATCATAAAATTATCTATAAAAAATGTATCGATACTTTTTTTCCTATGAGCCACCCTTTCTGGGATATAACGATTCAAAAAGATATAAAAGTCGTTATCGTCATAATATGCACACGTTTCCACGCCACCTATGAGGTAGTGTACTTAGCGCGTAGTTATAACTTTTTGAATCGTTATATCTCAGAAACGGTGGCTCGTAAGAAATAAAGTATTGATACATTTTTTATAGATAATTTTATGATCTACAATTTTTGTCTGAGCTACTTTTATGATGAAACTTACCGTTTTGCTGAAAATCGCGAAAAACTCATTTTTTTGACATTTGACCTCGAATAAAATTTTTCCTCACAGGGAATGATGAGGAACCTTTAGACATTGTTTATAATTATGTTTTGAACAACTTCACAGAAATTTAGCTTGTTGGGACTTTATGTAACTTCACTCTCATTTTTTGGTCTAAATAGACCGGACTAAAAATATAACTACAGAAAATCTAGTGTATTATAAGATCATAATTTAAAATGGTTGGACATCCAACCGAATCATTTGAATAAAACCAAACTTTCCTTTTTAATTAGAGATGAGTTTGTGTCAAGCTGTGTTCGGTGATTAGTTCTATTACAAATTGAGCTCGTTAAAACATTTGATATAGTAGAAACCATTTAAACGGACGTTAGATGAGCCCAGTGAATAAATGTCTATTCATCTGGAAACATTAGGATTGCTCACTTTGATTTGTATTCAGAATCATTGAGGATAAAAAAAACTTTAATTTCTATATATTATTTTTGATTAATTATTCGTCGATTTTTTGTTGATTAATAAAAATAATTAAAGTGAAAATTGAGGTTGCATTTAATATTATCATTATCAGTGAAATATTCATTTCATATCAGCTCAGGGAATTGTATAGTTGTGTCGCAATTCATAGATCGTTTAAGGAAACATTGAGGCTGAATTCAGTAATTATTATCGCAATCAGTAAAATTTTCACTGAATATGCTCGAGAGATTGTATTGTACATATTGTCGGCTTTCTTCTGCAATAAATACACATATTTGAGCTAATATTTATTTGTTGGTTATTGCAGACGATGTGAAGCACTCTCCGCAATGCATAGTGGTGTTTATAAGCGGCAATAAATTCATTATGAAAAATATTATTTCGAGAACACGTTATAAAACAATCAGTTTTATCAGTTGAACAATTTCTTCCGCAAAATTACTGTAAACAAAAACATCGTTTCATTGTCGGTAACAACTTTTGGGTTCTAAGATAATATTACAAGAATAGTGAAAGCACACCTTTGATGTTTACTAATAAGTGAATCAGCAGACACTGAGATTGTATGAGATATGATTCATTGTGGGTACCTAGAATAACACGAAGTGAATGAGGCTATTTATGTATGTATCTGTATCATAGAGATAGAATAGTATAGAGTTGCTATCAATGAAATGAAAGTGGCATCAGATCCGCCATATTACTGCTATACGTCGAATTTGACAATCATTGAATTTTTTCTAAAAATAGTGATTTTTGTACCTTTTTCAAGTAAAATTGAGATTTCTTGAGCTTAATAAACTATAATAAAATGGTATCGTGTGCTGTATGGCTTTCTTCAAGCAGAGAAGGAACAGATAAGAAGAAAATTAGAGGAAAAACAGGTAGGGATGAGTACTGAACAGATCCGCATTCGAAATTTTTGCTAGTATGTCTTGGTAATCTGATATCTTTTTATATGTGTATATTATCGCCTGAAGAAAAATTGTTTATTTGATATTCAATTGACCTTATTTGAACAGTATTGCTAAGACCCAACACGTCGTATTTTCTGGGTGAAATTCGTAAACAGAAAAAACTGGCAACTTAATTCAACCCTGAACTTTCGGCCATATGATAAGCCAACTAAGCCCCGCCCAGTGGTTCCATTTTTCCTTACACAATTGTATGTCATAGCGTCTCTTCTCTATTCTATCTCTGTGATCTGTATAGTATAGTTCGTTTCAAAATGATTGTCATCAGAGCAAGCCATGAAAGTCCAGTCGGGGCTTTATTTCTAGTTACTAAAAAGTCACCAAAAATTTCTGTGGGTTCATCAGTCAGAGAAGGGAAATGAATAAACATAACCTAGAAATATATTTAATACAATATTTTTATTTTCCAAAGCAAATTCCTGAGCTTGAGAATGTTCCTGATTCTTAAATACCATTAGGATTGTGTAAATCTCTAAACCTACCAGCAGTATATAATTTCTGACACTGTATTGACAAATTTTCGTATTTACCATCATTTGCAGCTAAAGAGCGAAGAAAGAATAGGTATAGCCCCTAAGCTTGTGAATATTATGAAAAATAAACACAGTCATTTATATTTCAGTCCAGTTTAATCAATGGGATTCAGGTTTTATTACTATGTCGCTGCCTCAGTGCCTCAATAAACAAAACTATAAACTATCAAAGTACTTTAATGAGATGTCATTCATATAATTCACCGATGAAGATTGAGACTCTATTGAAGATAATTAAGATATATTTTCTTTTCTCTGACAATTTATTTGTAATTATAACTTAAAATGAGTGTGTTCAACTCAAATTCAACTGAGATAGCCAAACTGGTGAAACGAAACAAAAAGAACTTGTTGATACTTTGAAAGGTGTGGACCAATTTGTCATACATAATAAGACAAAAACACAAATTAAAGAATTTATTCAGTATGTACATTAATTGTACCACATTGTATAACTTTAATAAACTTATCACCGATTCTGTCTGTTTTAGTAAGAGGAATATTTCATTGAATAGCCAAAATATGAACCGAGTGTGTGTGGCAAAGGTGTTAAAATTAAAGTGAAACATGTGGACCACAAGATGTTATCATTTTTGTATGAAAATCATACTTGTTTTAAAATATACTATTGCACAGATTAAATAATGATTTCATTCATTCATATGCCTTGGTTAGGTTTGATATGAATAATTGAGTATTTGTTTGTTGATTTAACATATCCATTATATTAATTGAGTACTATTTCTTCAGATCCCCAAAAGATGACACACAGTTTTCCCTAAGTCTAGAATAGAGAAATGGTGAATATTTTGGCTTTTATTGGAAACGATTGTCAATTTAGCTTTTGTAGGTCTTGTCGGTGTCATTTTAGATAAAAGTTGATTAAGTTCCTTTGAGTGTTTGGAATTCAGAGGAAGCAAAAGTTAAAATTTTGTTTCAATCCTTATCGTATGGGTAAGGAACACACTTAACATTGCTTAAAACTGACAATTTACAGTGAAAAACTAAAATAAGCTTCGGTACAAAATTGAGAAAATTCATTCAGAACATTATTCAAAAATTTTATTGTTAATTGGAGACAGAAATATTATATGCAATCATAGATTCATTGAAAATAATTATTAAAAGTACAGTGGAATACTTATAGACTTATACATTTTACTATTTATTTACATATTAGAATTATCTTCTGAATGCAGTGCTCCGAAGCGAACATAACATGTAAAATAACTGTTTGAGTAAACATCAAAATTGTATTAACAATTCAACTTTCTATAAAATCCAACAAAGGATTCAAGTATTTTAAGTTTATCATTTATAGGAAACTTATGTTCTTGTAGCCCTTGCCGAATTACTTTTTTATGAGAAGCAGTCGTAGGTATATAATCAACTCTGATTGAATGATATGGTGCATTACCCATGATAATGACACACTTTGTATCGAATAACTGCAGAGAAGGTATTAATTGTTCAGTAATCCATTAATGAAATAGTTCCCCATTCATTGTTTTATGCTAATCCGTATCATTGATACCACTGTCAAGAATTAGATCACATCCAGGTAAAAATCCATCAAATACACTCATTGTTTTTGATTTTAGAAAAAATAAAGTCGTTTAATGTCTCTTTGAAGGTATAATCATGTGGAATAGGTTTCCTTCCAGTGCTAACTCTGGCTCTAGCAACTTGCCTTCTCTTTTTCTCCGAAATTCTTCGGACAGTTCTAGGAGAAATCTGAAATTTTAAAACTTACTTAATCAGAAAACACATTGTACATGATCGTTTACCTGAAAAACGAGCGCAATGCCATTAATACTAGCAGAAATATCTGCTAACACCGATACACTGCCTGGCGTTCCCTTGCAGTAAGATGAGAGGAATCTCTTTCAATTCAGTAATCAAATCAAAGTAGATTTAAGAGATATTTAAATCCACTTGTCGATTAAATCAACTATATAAACTGATATTAACAAATAAATTCGAAATATTTTCAATAGGTTAACTCTTAGATTATTTACAAATTTGGAAAAGTCAAAGTCAGTGATATTTTCAACACCAACCTAAAATCGGCAAATCGAAATTCACCGAACGGACCGATACCAACATATTTTCGACTTCTCACAGCCGCCCGAGATGCCAATCATTTTGAAATGAACTATAGGTATGGGAACAATTACTGAAATCAAACTGTGTCAAATTATTTGTTGTCGGTTATACTAAAGTTATTCCGAAAAATCGAAAGCTTCAGGTGTTTGACCTTGGATGAAATCTCGGATAAAATTTCTATCATTTCTCAAAAGTGTTCCTGGAAAATATCTCGTTTATATCAAATACAAATTAGGTACCTTTTTTCCTCGCTTTTTTCATTAGTTTTGATCGATAAAATTTCACTGCTTTTGGCCATTTCTTCTCGAACAGGGATGAATGATTTTTTATTCTGTTGACGCTATTTCAAAGATTATTTAATTCTGTTCGATATGTACAGGGTGATCCACTCATCTTGGTAACCTTATTTTACTCGAAAAAGGGTGGATATTCTTTTATTCTGTTGAAGGTATTTGGTGCAAGTCAATGTTGACTTGAGATATTGGTAGAAGTCGGAAAAAAAACAATTAAGACGCCAAATTCTTTCTCCAGGAACATACCTTTTTATTGTTTCATTCAAAATAAACTTAATTTTGAATGTTCCTTCTGAATACCATTTTTTCTCGATTTTTTTCTATTTCTTACCGTCAGCGACGTACAGCGTATTTTTTGTTGATTCCATTCCATTTATATTTTTTTCTGTATTGTGACAGTATGCCTTGATTTAGAGACATAGATTTCAATCAAAGAGAATTTGAAGCAAACTATTTCTCAATTATTATATTCATCAAATATGAAACATATTTTAACAATAAACATTTTTTTTAAAACAAACGAAACATGTCGAATCATATGTTTCATATACCGGCCATTATGATCTAAGTATACATAATTTATATCTTTTTCTTAGTTCATTATAAGTCACTTTGTCCAAGTGAACCCTAAAATTTCGGAACTAAGGTATAATGAAATAAGAAAAATATATAATTCATGTATGGATCATAATGGCCAGTATGATTTGACAAGTTCCGTTTATTATTAAAAAAATGTTTATTGTTATAAAATATGTTTGACGAATATAATAATTGAGAAATAGTATGCTTCAAAGTCTCTTTGATTTTAAGAAGTACAATCATATGTATGTCTGTAAATCAAGGCATACTGTCACAATACAGAAAAAATAAATGGATTATAATCAACATAAAACACGCTGCAGGTTGCTGACGTTAAGAAATAGGAAAAAATGTTTTTCTTTCGAATGACACATTGAAAAAGGTATGTTCATGGAGAAAAAATTGGCGTATTAATTTTTTTCTCCTACTTTTACGCATTTCTCAAATGAACATTGATTTGTACCGAATACCGCCAACAGAATAAAAAAATATCCATCCCTTTTCGAGTAAAATTAGATTTCCAAGATAAGTGAATCACCCTGTACATATACAGGGTGTCCCAAAACTCGACGTCAAGCCGAAACCGGGTGAAAAGGCAAGTAATGCTGGTTGTCAGAAAAATATTTAAAAAAAAATCTAAGTTGCATGATTTTAAAATACGGGCTTTTAAAAAAAACACGCAAAATTCCACAGCCTGTGACAGTCTTTTCGCTCCTGTTGCCACGAATATCAACTTTTTCCAACATTTTTTGTTGCTGTGTAACCTTGAATAATGCTTGTCTAAACTGTAATCAATATTTTGACACCAGCTGCTCTAGGTTCATAAAAATAGGGCTTACCTTTCAGAAAAAAAATCGAAATAAACAATTGCCTACTTTCAACTGACTGTATTGAAAATTAAATGTTACCAGAAAAAAAAATTTCCAGAGAAAATAATTTCTCTGGAAATTTTTTTCTGGTAACATTTTTTCCCGGAAGATGGATCGGACGTTCTGGTCCAATCTCGTGGCCGGCCCGTTCACCGGACTTGAATCCATTGGACTTTTCTACTGGGAAGCAGTTAACGAAAAAGTGTATTCAAAGGCATCGAAAATAAATTTGAACTACGCAGCTACAATTTTGGAATCCTTACTAAATGCGCCAACTTTTCAAAAAACATGCCAAACTACGTAGTACATTTTTTTTCAATACAGTCAGTTGAAACTAGGCAATTGTTATTTCGATTTCTTTTTCTGAGAAGTAAGCCCAATTTTTATGAAACCTAGAGCAGCTGGTGTCAAAATTTTGATTACAGTTTAGACAAGCATTATTCAAGGTTACACAGCAACAAAAAATGTTGGAAAAAGTTGATATTCGTGATAACAGGAGCGAAAAGACCTTCACAGGGTGTGGAATTTTGCGTGTTTTTTTTTTAAATGCCCGTTATTTTAAAATCATGCAACTTAGATTTTTTTTATATTTTTCTGACAACCAGCATTACTTGCCTTTTCACCCGGTTTCGGGTTGACGTCGAGTTTTGGGACACCCTGTATAACACGAATAATTGTGCCAGTAAAAACTAGGGATGTCAATAAAAAGTCCACTTAAAAAATTCAACGTTATAGAAACTGATCTGAAAAACACTCGTGAAAACATTAGAAGAAGTGGAAATAAGCACAATGCGAGAACACGCATTCCAGACTCAAGATTCTATCAGGGTTAATCTTACTGAAATGAAACGTGATAATGAAAATCAACTGACCAAAAACTGCATATACGAAAAACCTTGTAAGCGAAAGAACATGAGAACTGTCAAAAATAACAAACAATCTCAAAGAATTACGAAAGTTGCTTTTCCGAGATTGCTTCTCTTTACGACGTTGAACAGAAGAAGTACAAATGATAAATAGCCCAAATAATGCATCAATAAATGTTCCATCATCAAGAATTCAACCACAACAACACCACTGACTTCCATTGTGTATATTTAGTGAAAAACAGAATGGGATATCAATTCTGAATTTCATACATTCACGATACTTCCAAGGTGCGAGAGGAAGATTCATCTCAAAGAGAGCCAGGTTAAGGCCTCGAAGGGGGCCTATTATCATTTCATTTAGGAGAAAGGGCGTGAAACTTATATTGCACCCCGAGGTCGTAAATTTTTTTATAACCTTTTACTGCCTCACAAGCCCGCATTTTCACTCGCAGCGTCCGTAATAAAATATAGAAGATTCATCTGCCAAATAGGCTTGGCGCAAACACAACAATGTAAAAAAATGTTACATGATAATATGTTGTGTTTCAGGGTTATCAGTTTATTCGATGTTGAGGTTATTTCGTTGTTCTAATATGATTGTGGATATTCTCAATCGTAGAATGAGGTATATTTTTCGTTTTATTCGATTCAAACGATGATTTAAATGTGTAATAAATTTTTCGTGAGTGATTTCATAAGGGCTTCTAATTTTTCCGAAAATATCGTAAAAACACATTGCTGAGTAATATTTCAATAAGAAGCATGAATGCTAGTGGCTACAAAAGTCCAGTCGAGGATTATTGAATATGAAAAATAATAAATATTATTTTGCATTGTGTTTTTTCGATTTTTTTTCGTAAAAAAATTGGATGCCCGAATGGTATTTGAAAAAACTATTTCATGAGTCACAGATTATTCTACATGCATTATTCATTAGTTATACAGGGTATCTGTATAGATATGCGAGGGACTTAGGGAGATACAGGGGTAGGGGTTCATATATTTTTTTTTCGAAATCGACCTCCCTTTTCAAGATACAGCCTTTGTAAGGTGATGACGTGTTGACAATTTTTAATTTTTTTTGGAGTCCTGAAAACCCTGTGTCATAAAACTATACATAATATGATTCATTAAGTAGATGTTAATCACACAATTTTTTTTTATCCCATAACTTTTTATTAGGGGTTGAAAATAACAACCCCTTATGATTTTCGTTCAAAAATTGTTTTCGTGGGCTAGATTTTCTAAAAATAAAATTCTTTTATGGTTTTCCATTCAATTCTGGTGAAAAAGAGTCTCCTGTAAAATTTGGGTACAGTGGATACTTTTATCGGAAAAAAATAAAAACTTACAAGTAGTTATGATCACTGTTCATTCCATTTCATCCTATGTTCAATAGAATGAATATTGTCATTGTTTATGCTCAAAATTGATCTTGTCAATTATGCTTATTAGTCGAAAAAAAAATTTATTTGTGAAATAAAATATTACGGATATAATTTTTTCCGGAAATTAGTAACTAAACCTTCAGAAAGATTATAGAACATCTTTATCTTCTGCCATAGACATATAATATCTTAGAATTTTCATTCTTTGAAACATTTACGATGAAATGGAATGAATCGTGGCCATTACTGCTTGTGAGTTTTTAATTTTTCCGAGAAAAGTATCGACTATATCAAAATTTGGCAGGAGACCTTTTTTCTCCAGAATGAATGTGAATCCACAAGATAATTTTATTTTTCGAAAATCTATCCCACAAAAAACAATTTTCGAACGAAAATCATAGGGGGTTATTATATTAAACCCCTAATAATAAAGTTATGATATGAAATTGTGTGTGAGTAACATATACTTATTACTTCATATTATGTATAGTTTTATGACTCAGTGTTTTTTTAAGAAGCCTTAAAAAAATTAAAAACTGTCAACTCGTCATCGCCTTCCAAAGACTGTATCTTGGAAGGGGGGTCGATTTCGAAAAAAAATTATATGAACTACTTCCGCATATTTTCATCACCCCAAGTCCCTCGCATTTGTATACAGAACCCTGTATTGTATAGGTATTATTTGACAACAACTGTCAAGTATTGCTCGACTCATCCAACCTATTAACGAACAGAGCCGACAAATTCCGTACACACATGTAGGTACTCAGAAAATTTCTATTCAATATTGCACAAATCTTCAATTACCAGACGGAATTGTTTTTGAGTCCAGCCAAGTTGTTTGAGATCATTTTCGACTCGAAGTTCGAAACTCACAGACGCACGCTGTTCCCTTACTCAGTGGCGGCGCCAACTTTTGAAAATAGGGGGGGCCAAGGCGAAGCCAGGATTTGTCGGTGGGGTTCATAATGAATGAATTTGCTTCCAGAAGTTGTTATGATGTCTTCAAAATTTACAATTTTCAGAATAAAAAAATTTGAATAGGAAACTTGAATTTTTAAGGGATAGGACTAGACCCATAGTTCTCAGAATATTCAAATTTGTATGGTTGTTCCCACAGGATGAACAAATTCTTCTTCTTTCTTGTCACGTCTTCGAATAAGACCCAAAATCGTCCAGAGCCAACCGCAACGTATTTTTCTTCGAAATGTTCCAAACCAGATGTCGGTCGGAACTAATTCCAACATTATAAATCAGAATCTTCGTCACAACACAAAACTGTTTACACGCAAAGGAAGGAACAAAACTTCTCAACTGTTTAAGCCGCGCAGAGCTTATCTCAGCAAGCGGTGAATGAAAGCAATAGCATTAAAAGTTTGTTGGTATTTTGCATGCACAGGTTGCCCGGAACTTGAGTTTATTATATTTGAGAGCCAGATGTTCCCCCATTTTATTGCCGGGTTGACGAAGGGCAGAATAGGTACTTTTGGGACTTAATCTTCTATGAAAAGGGTTATTTTCGGCTTGTAAAGGTACTGGAGGCAATTAAAGTTTGATAACGCTGAGTTATCAAAATTAATTTATTATTCAGGAATTCTACGACGATTGTCATAATTGTTCCACTAATAGAATACCGAGGGGTATTTCACCCTGAAAATTTTAGTGCACTAAAATTCCATATCATTCAAAAATTCCTAAAAATACCGAATAATTCCAGATAACACCAAATAATTCCAAAATTCAGAAAAAATTCCAAAAATTCCGAGTTATTCCAAATAATTCCAAAATATTCGAAATAATTCCAGAAATTCCAAAAATTCTACAATTCCAGTTATTTAAAAACATTATGTTGTTTTTTCATGCCAAAAATTCATTCTTCTATATTAGGGGCAGTTAAAAGTTTTATGCTCAAGTACAAATTGGAAAAAGGACAAGGGAAAAGCGTTTCCCTTTAAACTATCAGGTTATAATAACAGCGGTGGAGGTGAATTTAAATTCAAATAGAATACCCTGAGAGCTATTGGTTTCATTCATGAATTCATCTTTCCTTTTGCAAATCTTGAACAAACACAAACAAATATGAACAAGCACACAAAAGCATCTGACTTTATGTCAGAGCTTTTTGAAATTTCATCGAAACCTAATGAACGATGATATAAATAAAAAATATATATATTCTTTGAAAAATAAAAAATGAAAAAAATAAAATAAAATAAATTGCATACTCGAAAATATGTAATCTGCAGTAGTCGCAAGTATTTTAGGAGTATCATACTACTTGTGACTGACCTTTTAGCCAAACTTATTTGGAATTCTGGGAATATTCAGAAATTTTCAAAATATCTGGAATTTTTCAGAATTATTGAAATTTTTCGGAATTATTTGGGAATATTCGAAATTTTTGAAAGTATGTATTTGGAATTTTTGAAACTATTCGGATTTTTTCGGAATTATTTGAAATTATTTCAAATTTCACGTTGCTAATTTTCATTTATATCAATAATAATAAGTTTCACAACGTTTATTGAACAATCAAATTGTAGATTTGGATTGAAGTCGAGGCTTTGAGTCAAAAAATAGTTGAATTCGCATAAAAATGATGACATTTTTTTAATCAACTTGATTAAAGTTTTGTGGAATCCAACTCTATAGGGAAGAATCTCGGAGTGGGCGACATCTATTATTAATCGTTCGAAATACTAGAAGTGTGAACAACAAACTATTCTATGCGTTTATATGGGTGAAGTGTGAGGTTTTCATATAATTTTCAGTCGTTTCGGTTGAAAGTGATATATTTTGAAGTTATTTTATGAACAATAATTGTTTCAAATAAACTTAAAATCTAAAAATGCAGCGGATTGTTAGAGGTAATGATGAGATAAGATCACGCAAAATGTGCTCAGTTCCACAATGCTCATCATATGGTACTTCCGATATTTCCCTACATAAATTCCCTTTAAATCCCAAGGAAGTCAAGAAATGGCAGCAAATCTTGAAGATAGGGAAGCCTATCTCCAAGTACATGTTTGTTTGCAGCAAGCACTTTCTGAAAGAGGATTTTTTGTGGTAAGTTCAATAATTTTTCACGTAGGTACCTGAATGTAATTTTTATTATGACATTCTCTTCACTTTAATCTACATTTTTTTTACAATTTAATATATAGTTACCCCGACAACACAGAAGAAGCATTTAAAAAAAGGATCCTTTCCTAGCCAGAACCTTCCAGTAACGAGTTATCAATATAAAAATATAAAGGATAGAAGTGACCGACGTTGGTAAGGAGGAATCCAAAACAATTACTTTCATTATTACTTTCATTATGATATATGATTTATTTCAGGCTCAGGCAAAAATCGAATGAAATGGAGCTGCATTCAGATGAAAATGAGCAAGTGGAGTTATCCGAAGAACATGATGATGATACTCAACATTTGGATGGGAATGAACATGATAATGATAATAATCTTGGTGAAACAAGTTCAACTAAACACCCAAAAACTTGTTATCATACTCTGCTTACCCATCTGTTCAACGAGGATAAAAATCTACACAAACTGACTTCTGTGATTTCTTTGAACTTCCACAAATTCTCAACACAGATGAAAAGCTCAGCCATTTCACAGGTGATATATCTATTCCACATATTTGTGATGTGTTTCATTACATACTTATTTCTTTTCAGGTGTGTCTAACAAAGTAATAGATACATATGTTTACCTACTTGTACCGAACAAGTCGCAGCACATAATGATAATTATTTGTGTCAATATTTTTCAATGTTGCATTTACTCCTGTTGTTCTTGGAAAATGTAGCTGTACGTATCATTGTGAATATTATTGTTAATTTTCTCAATCGAGACATTTTGTACATATTATGTAACGTTTTTCAAACAATTATAGCCATAATTTAAAAATAATATAGATTTTTTGTGTATTGTGAATACTTCTGATGTTGATTTAATAATATCTCATTTTTTCATTGTTAGATCTGGGTAATATTGGTATTTTGGTAATTTAATTCATCTATTGATATTTTTGTATATGATGTTTTTTCCGTACTGCTCATTATTTTTAAATGATAAGGTTTTATGTTACCTGATATACATATATTCAATAAAATTGTTTTGATCGTAAATTTTCTTATAATTTGTTTCCAAAATCCATTTTCCTAATGCCATAATTCTTGATTTCTCATACTTCTTGTGAAATCAAGAAATATACGTACTACATAAATTCTAATTTGCCAAATACGCACAGGGTCCAAAGTCCATAGTGACCACTTGTATAATTATATATGTATAAGAAAGAACAAGAATTTAACACTGAGATTCCCATCTATAGTATATCTTATGTATGAATGAATGACAAAATATTTGTTGTTCACACTTCAATCCGACATTTTGTATTTCGCAGCGCCATCTCGCGGTGCGTGATTTTTCCCTATATGTTTTGCATCAAAACAGATTGGTTGGCAAAATGAATTCGAACGAAGCAATTAGAATATCGAAATTTTATAATGAGTATTGAGCTACTCTATAACGATATAAATGCAAATTTCGTGAAGATTTCCGAATAGAAAGTCTAGAAACTCCAATATCATAACAAAAAATTCAGAATCGAAATCGCACAAATGGAAAACACAATATTCGGAGATATGGAATTTAATTTTCGAGTTTTATTCGTATCTCATAAATAATATGACGTGACGTATCGTACAAAATTTCGCGGAAATCCTCAAAATAAAGATGAAAAATCTCGAAATATCAGAAATCGCATATTCTGTTCGAAGGATACCGAAATTTGTACCTATATTTAAAACTAAGATAAAATCAGGTTGACAAAAATTCAACCCTTTGACTTTTTTGCCAAAAAAAATTATAATGTATTATAAACCTTTCATATTTCCAAAGAAGGCTTTCACCAGTGGAACTTCCCAATAACGAAATCTAACGAAATTCGTTATTTTAGAAGTGACTGACAGGTTAATGAAAATATTTATGTCAATATTAGTCACATTTTTGTGAGTGTCCATGTATCTGAAAATCTACGGTATCTCCGTAGGATCTGAATATAGCAAGATTTTCTCATATTATTTTTGCACGGTTACTCCATGAAACATGATTTTTATTTTATGCTGTCATAGTGTTGTTGACGTATGCCAAGCCAATGTGTAGTGAAAACAACATCTGGTTATTTATTCGTTATTATTCTCCTTCCCTGTTGAACTCTTGAACTTTTTTGTCTCTAGAAACCGCAAAGAATAACTCTCTGATAACGAATCAGTGGATCGAATAATATCCATACCTACCATGTGGTTTCAGATATGAAAAAGCCTTAAAGCAAATTTCTCAATCATTAATTGTTTGTTCGGTTACCCTTTATCCCAGTGGCGTAGTAACGCCACCACGGGCCTGTGTTCAAGATATTTTCCGGGCCCCTACTCTCACTAGCAGCGCTGCCTGCTGGTTACATAATTAAAAAAAATTAGATAAGGACAAAATAAAACCACATTTTATTTGTCACTTATATTAGAATAGTGACAATACAAAGTACGTGGGTATACCTTCCACATATAAATATTAAATATAACCAACTAACAAAATAACAACTACAACAAAAAAAAACTATAAGCAAAATGAAAACAAAAAACAAAAATAATATTAAAACCAAATCAACATATAATGATATTATTGATATAATAAACACAAAAAAGAGATAAAAACAAAGCGCAATCAAAACTTTTTTTGCGGGCTTACGAATTTGCAAAATTTTTCACAATATATCTTAATGTTCGGGCAACTTCATATTCTTTAGAAATAATTGAAAATAATTCTAGCAAGATTTCTTGAGACAAGTAACAAAATAACTTGTGAATTATATCGTCGAGCTATTAGGCTCTTTTTTCTAATTATTTTTGGTTTATAAAGAAGTGTAAGTGACCAATTACCAATTCGAAAATTTATCCTTGATTATACATATACCGAAAATTATTTGAAAATAATAATCTGATAACTCGACGATACAATTCACAATTCACTTAGTTTTCAATTCTATCAGCAATCCCGAAAGACTGACCCGCATTTTTCATATTAAGAGAGGCGCCTAACGAAAAAATCAGCCACGTGATGAATTATAGAACTCACCTTCAATAACACTTAAAGTCCAGAAATTCAAAAACACTAAAAAAAGTCAAGAATTTTGAGAACTTTCACTTTGAACATACTCATAAGCACAACGTCGTTTCAAATTCGAATAGGTACTTATTTCTCTAGATTAGGAAGTGAAATGATTTCGCATTTTCCCCCTAGTCCAAAAAAATTTTCCCTATGTACATGAAGAATCCTACATCAAAGAAGCCGCCCCAATAAAACGATCATCTGGTGACGTTAATGTAATGTAATTATCCCTTAAACAGAATGCCGACACGCTTCATGCAAAGAGTTCGGTACGATTTGTCCAGGCCGCAAAATTGATTACGGGGATAGCAATTTTCATCAGAAGAATATAAATATAAATAAGGAATTGTTGATTCAACGTTTTCATTTGTGTGCGATGTGGTAAATTTAATAACAATCATATTTCTGATATGAATTGATAATTTTAACTAGAGTTTCGGAGATAAGTTGGTTTTAGTGCAAAATGAAGAATTTATTCTGCAAGAAAAAATAGTATAGTCTTCGAACACGCCGAACAGAGGTCACTACGCCTCTGCTTTATCCTTCCTTCGTAATGAAACCTAACGAATATATCTAAGTTCTCCACAATTAACTTTATTCAATCCCTTTGGCACGGTAAAAAATACTCATAAAACAACATCATCAAGAAGGAAGACCCACAGGAATTTTCCCTTTTTCAATTCAACCGAGAGAAAAACATCTCAAACCATAAAAGCTAAATATTCGTCGGGTTCAAGCCTAGCTAGCTCTCATGAAAATAAACCAGATATTATTTCGCCCTGCAGTAAGTTGATTAAACTGTTGTGTAAACAGACGGTTTTAATATTGAAATATTGAGTCTGGGAAGGAGGCAGTTTGCATTTCAGACCACGTTCGTACTCAGATATGACACATTGGGGGAGAAAATAGAATTTTACGACTGTTCCTGTTGATCCGAGGTTGGAGAGGTCAAGAATGCCAGTGAGTATTTTGATCAGCACCAATACAGGGTGTTTGGTTTCTAGGAGAGTAGCATGCTAGTTGAATTTGACCTTTGTAGCCCAGTCAAATTAGACGAAAAAGGGAGCCAACCTCGGAATGAAAGATAATAAGCTGAAAATTGGTATGAACCTTTGTTTTGTCATTCTTAATGTTGTCTCAAAAGTCACAAATGCTATCGTGCCGGCGTCTTAAGATATTGAAGGTCAAAGGTCATAAAAATCGGTTTTTTGCGAATATCTGCCTTCCTATTGCTTAAATGAGATTTGCAGTTATTATGAAAGTTGTAGACTATAAAATTGTCTACAACTTTTGTTTGAACTTTTTTTCATACGACCAACCGTTTTTGGGGTAGAGCGCGAAGAGTGCGCAGCGTACAGTCATATATGACCTAATGCAGGGTCAAGCGTGAGTTACGGTTAGCAGTTCGTTGTATGAAGTCAATTATTTACTTAACAGTTATAATTATTAAACAATGCCCATTATTTATGTACTAATTATTAATTATTTATATTTAATTAAAATAAGTAATTAAATTATTGTATTTGACGGATATTCCGACTATAGTAAAAATATTAAAGCAAAGGAACAACAAAGAAGAACTGCTGCACTTTCAAAATCATATGAAGTTTGTTTTGACGAAACAATGATTGTGCCAATCAGTCAAGAAAAATTTTCATCAAATCGGTCTAATAAAAAAAAATTGTTGAAAAATTTGAAACTGGTAATATCACAACAAAACAAGTCAGAGATGATGCTGATGTTCTCATCATTGACACAGCTATTGCCTTAACAGAACATCAAAAGACTGCTGTCATCATAGGAGAAGATATTGATTTGTTCGTTATTTTAATTGGACGTACTCAATCCCATCAACAGGAAATTTTCCTCAAAAAAGTTGGCAAAGGCAATGTCAAACACAAAATATACTCTTCTAAAAGTTTTAACCAATATCCTCGTACTAAAAAACACATTTATTTTTACACGCATTTAGTGGCTGTGACACGAATTCTGCGCTATTTAAAAAAATTAAATTGAAAAAAAATTAACGAATAGAACAAATAATGGGCATTGTTTAATAATTATAATTGTTAAGTGAATAATTGACTTTATACAACGAACTGCTAACCGTAACTCACGCTTGACCCTGCATTAGGTCATATATGACTGTACGCTGCGCACTCTTCGCGCTCTACCCCAAAAAACGGTTGGTCGTATGAAGAAAAAGTTCAAACAAAAGTTGTAGACAATTTTATAGTCTACAACTTTCATAATAACTGCAAATCTCATTTAAGCAATAGGAAGGCAGATATTCGCAAAAAACCGATTTTTATGACCTTTGACCTCAATATCTTAAGACGCCGGCACGATAGCATTTGTGACTTTTGAGACAACATTTAGAATGACAAAACAAAGGTTCATACCAATTTTCAGCTTATTATCTTTCATTCCGAGGTGAAATCCTAATTTGACTGGGCTATTGTGACTACTTTTCTGACGCCTGCTGGTTGTTAGTTCGGTGTCGGTTTTCTTTCGCTCGGCGCAGTTGTGAAATTTTCATCAAAGTCAACAACTCCTTGATGATGTCGCAACCTAAATAAACCTGGGTAGCTTTAGACAGTTGGAGAAGGGCTCTGTTCAATCTAGGTTCTTAGCGATTGAGTATGGTCTATCAAATAAATAACAAGTATCGAGTTTGCTCACCTTCAGGGTAAAGAAACACACAGAAAATATGTACAATTTAATTTACAATATAAAATATATATTCAACAACACAAAATAAATATTCCAAAATACAAAAATAAAATGAATTCCATAATACAAGATAAATTTCCCTGTTGCTCTTCCTGTCTCTATAGCACTGGCACACACTGAATTTAATTTTGCAAAAGTAATGTTCACGTCCGCAACAATCTATTGATTCAAAAATCAATCTTCAGTTGGAAAATAAAAATTTAACTCCAAATGCAAAATCTCACGTGAATAGCAAAATTATGACAGCGAAAATAAAACTCTGAACTGAATAATCATTTTTCGTGCGAATTGTCAACACAGAGATGTCGATTTATTTAATTTTTAAATTTCCCGATGTCATTTCTTTCCTTAATAAATCAATCCAAATACGATCTATTCAACAGCAAAATTAGCCAAATTATCCACTTCATCTAACAAAATACAAGTGGATTATTTAATTTTCCTTTTATAATTATCAGGTTCCGTCATTAGGATCTCTGTGTTGTTCCAGTTCATCGTATGATCTCCGCTATTTGAACATACATGATCAGCGATTTGAGATCTTGTAATGTCTCTATTTTTGATTGTTATTCGAGTGTTATTCTTTATGTTCCCGTTTCTCATCTCTAAAGGTCTTGTAGAGCAAGAGCCAGTGAACCCAAGACCTTCGTATTTTATAAAAGCTGAAAACTTGTCTACGCATGCTCCCAACAACAGGTAAGAACGATGGACCATTATGAAGTTCGGGTTACTCTGGCTTTGGCAGGTAAACGGTATTAAAGGGGTGTTAAAATATGATCTAGTTTCGTCATTTTATAAAGTGTGATTTTTGATATAACCTTCATAAAATCATTAAAATTCACGTCATTAATTGCCAGACACTTAATATAGTGGCAACCCCCTTGCCAGACACCCTTAATGTTCATTAAGTTATATGTAATTCTACTTAAGTTATAGTATAAAGCTGATTTTTATTTATAATACTTGGGTAATAATTAGATAATGTTTTATCATTAGACAGACATTTTTGATAGTGCCAACCCTTTGACAGACAAGCTTGTAGTTTAGCTGCAGGTGCGAGCAGATGTAGATGAAATTAAAAGGGCCCTATCATGAAGATTTTACAAGTTTGTCTGAAGAAGGTGTCTGATATAGACACCGAAACGTTAAATTTTTCTTTTCAGTTATTCCCTTTTTTAGGTTTACGGTTAGGCAACAATTTTTCCAATACCAATTTGCTCCTGGCAAATTAATGCAAATATTTTCACAGGAGCATTTGATGTCTTCAGACACTGGGACTGAAAACCTAATAAGTTTTTTAGAAATAGACAAGTTTATGACTCCTCAGCAATATTTTCTTTTTTTCAGTTTGGTCCACCAGTATTCGCCCTATTCTTTAGATTTAAGGTTGACGCTGACTTGGACGAGACGAGACGAGACGAAGCGAAGAGTTGTTTTCCGCAGGCACGATTTGCCACTGAATCAAACGATTCTGATCTTCGCTTCGCGCCCTCCAAGTGAGCGTCTACCCATTTGATTCAGTGCAAATCGTGCCTGCGGACAACAAATCTTCGTTCGTCTCGTCCAAGTGAGCGTCAACCTTTATCCTCCAACGATTATAACCTGTTTAGACCCATAAAGAAATGATAGCCAAAATAAGGTTTGACCCAAATGAAAAAGTAATGGTCAAAATGGAAGATCGACATCAGAAATTATGTATAGATGAATGAAATAGTTTCCAAAAAAATCGTGCTACACTATACTTTTCAGCTGCGTAGATGTTTCCAGTGAGAATTCATTCTCGTAGATTCGCAAACACCAATAACTCAAAACGGCAAGAAGTACACTCGCGTAAACGATACAGCAAAAGTAACTCCTCGCGTTAAATAAATGGTGGCATCTCTGGTGCGATAAGCGGCCATTGCATCGCGAACATGCCGAAGTAAAGTGAGTTTTTGAGTTCGAGATAATGGCGCGGAATACGCGGAAAATATTCTAGGCGGCGCATTTCCATTAGAAATAATAAATACAAGCTCCTGCGATTTTTGAGAGTGCACTCACGCTCGCTACAGATTTCTGTAGTGCCGTCTGTCCAATTTACGAGAGAGCGCTCTAGTCTGCGGCGTTTCGGCGCCAAAAATGACCTTCATCCATCCTCGAGGGCGGTTTGAGTGGAAATTTAGGTTGTGATTTGCGGGAATTATAATGGGAAGTTTCTATTTATTGGATGCGATGCTAATTTCCGGTGTAATGGAGTAGTGCAGTCTGGGTAATGTTCGAGATAGTCTTTATGGAAGTGTGATATATACTGTATGGTTTATTTTTGCGAGTGGGGAGTTGAGAAAGATGAGTTTTGAAATAATAAATGTTTATTGTAGGAAATATATATATATATATATATATAGTTAGCTGATCAATTGATAATACCAACTGATATTAATTTACGTAACAAGTCTGGAAAGTAGGGTTGTTTGGTCGAGTAGACAAATTCTAGGACGAGCCGTGGTCGAGTCTGCGAGCCAAAAAAAATATTCATGGACGTGTTGCTTACCGAGTGCTTACAATATTTTTTCGCAGCCGTGAACAAACACTATAGATCCTGCTTATTCAATATCTTATTTCTTATTTCGCTATAAATAGACTCAATAGTACCTTACCATCTAGTTCTCTTATTGATGTTTATAACAGCCTTGTTTACTGTCACATCTCATATAATGTTTTGCTCTGGGGAGACTACAGTTACTTCTCTAGAGTTTGTTGCAGAAAAAGAACGACTCGTCGGATTTTTGATATGAATTATCGAGCATCATGCAAACCTGTATTTATTGCCAATAGGTTACTGTCACTGCCTTGTATCTATATAATAAAATGTCTCATATACGCGAAGGATAATGAAACTACTTGGAAAAACTTGGTAGTTCGCATGAATATAGAACTCGCAATACACAGGTGCTTCTATTCCTAAACATCGGATTCACAGTTTCAAACGATCTCCAATGTTATTGTATCGGAGCATCAAATTGTTCAACCATTTGCCTCCTCATTTCTCATTATTTCCACTATAAGCATTGTGTTCTTTTTACATACATGTACCCCCTTCAAAAATTAACTTACGCGTCACCAATTCGTTAATCAACTGTAAAAACACAAGAGCTTTTTTTATCGGATAAATTTCTCTTTGCAACGAAACAGTTTTGCTAATCACTAATTTTACGAGAAAAATTGACATGATAAAATCGCGACACCGAAGGTGAAGCGATTTTATCTGATGTTAGTTTTTCGAGCAAATTTAGTGATCGGCAAAACTTTGAGTTGAAGAGAAATTTATCTGATAAAAGAAAAGCTCGAGTGTTTTTGGCAAGATAAATTAACGACAGAATATATGGATGAACAACAACAATAATTAAAACGATTCATCTTTGGGTTCTGATATCAACAAAGTTAAATAATTACCACACCGATTCAAAATGAAAGCACTATATGTTCAAAATTCAAAAATCTGACAGACTTATTGACATATTGAGGAAGAGAAGTTTTTATCCGATAAAAAAGGATGCACCTTTTTTATCGATGTCAAAGTGACAATAACATTTCCAGGTCTATGATATTTAATATTGAAGTTAATTTATCATTAAAAAAATTGAGAAGAGTCCTGAGCAGGTGCTTTCAAGCGCTCATTCACCGGTGGAGCAATGAGGCTATTACCTCAAAATTTAGTATAGGACTTGAGATTGATATTAAATATAATAATGCAGAATCTCAGCACGATCGGAACAATGTTTTGGAAATTACTCAGAAATAATAAATAAAAAGAAAATAAAGATATGTAAAAACTTGACAACAATGGATATTTAAAAAAATAAATTCTATGGTTCTGATGATGGGATCCTCTTGAAATTTGCATTAACATTCACTATTTCAATCTTCATTGACAAAATAAATTTCACTCTCATCGAAAATCTTGTTATGAAAGTATAAAGATTCTTCTTTTCAATATTCCAAATGAATTTATTCGGTTTTGAGGATACGATTCTCTAAAAATTTCACATGAACATTCAGTATATAATCTTTATTCACGAAATAGATATCTTGTTATGGAAATATGAAGTTTCGTTCTAAATTATAGACATGTGGACAAAACGATATAGCACCTCCTTATGATATATCATTCGTTTAAGTAGAACGAGCGATCAAAAATAAATTATCCTTATTTCCTTGAAACGCACCATTCCCGATGAAAACCACAAATTTCGTGAATCTCCACCGAAAGCAATTCCAATAAAACAAATCGAGTAATTTCCCATTGTAGGAAAAACGGAAGAGGGAACGACAGATGAATCTGACACGCGTCCGTATAAAATTTAAATGAACATCGTGCGGTTTCCATACGATTTGCATGCCATTACAGACAGGAAGAACGTAGGAGGCTCAGGAGACGGCGGACTGAGCCCACTGGATATTATATTCGGGCTGGACCGATCCTGGCTGGGATCACTGAGTCAATCTGCGAAGGAGGTGGATGATTCAGAAGGTTTGTACGGGGGTTGTTGGAATAATTTTATCGGTGATTTGTCAGTGCAGAGTAAAAAGTAAACCAAGATGCCTTCACGCATTTGTTGACGCAGCCAAGTAGAATTTGTGGAGAATATCGAATTTCGGCGACCAGCAGATTGTTACGTGTTCAAATAATTCTTGAATCAATCCCAAATTTCGTAACAAATTCAAATATTTTCAAGGGACAGCTCGCGGCTTGACTGCAGTGGAGAAGGGTGTAGGTATTCAAAATACTAAATAAAAATAAGGGCGCCAGGTGGTTTGCATAAAATTACCTTATCCTTGAAAATAACGAAAGAAACCACCAAAATAATATAAATTGAAAGATTGACGAGATAATAAATTGATATAAAAAGTTTAATGAATATTTGATGAGGTAATAGTTTATCTGATTCAAATTTTACCAAAAAAAATAACTGTACCTGTGGGGTATATTATGACTGCCGTAATTCATTAACAAAAAGCATCACAAATATTTATCAATTGTAAAATATCAGAAATTTTGATTAAATGAGCGTTGTACTCATCTTGTTTTACCTGGTGATTCCTATAAGGAATGATTTTCTCCCTGAGTGTGATAGTCCGGTCTATTTAGACATTCGAAGTTACATAAAGTCCCAACAAGCTGAATTTCTGTGAAGTTGTTCAAAACATAATTATAAACAATGTCTAAAAGTTCGTCATCATTCCCCTGTGAGGAAAAAATTTTATTCAAGGTCAAATGTCAAAAAAATGAGTTTTTCGCGATTTTCAGCAAAACGGTAAGTTTTATCATGAAAGTACCTCAGACAAAAATTGTAGATCATAAAATTATCTATAAAAAATGTATCAATACTTTTTTTCTTATGAGCCACGCTTTCTAAGATATAACGATTCAAAAAGATATAAAAGTCGTTATCGTCATAATATGCACACGTTTCCACGCCACCTATGAGGTAGTGTACTTAGCGCGTAGTAGTTATAACTTTTTGAATCGTTTCATCTCAGAAACGGTGGCTCGTAAGAAAAAAAGTATTGATACATTCTTTATAGATAATTTATGATCTACAATTTTTGTCTGAGGTACTTTTATGATAAAACTTTTGCTGAAAATCGCGAAAAACTCATTTTTTGACATTTGACCTCGAATAATTTTTTTTTACGTTCGATAGTGTCATTGTACATCATCCATATGTATTGTTGTCCGCTTCTGAATGCTGTATGTTTATGTTTTGGATATTTTAATTGTTTGACAAATATTTCGATTTTATTTATGAGACAAGGTGCTTTATTGCTTGCTTATATTATGTATTACATGTATTTTATTTTATTTTCAGTCTTGAGGAAGTGGAAATATATCGACGAAACGTCGACTTTGTTTGAGAAAGTTGTTAAACTAGTCCAAAAACCTGTGATTCTATCACTTTATAAACTATGGTCACTAAAAATGATGAAAAATAAAAACAACAATTTCAAACCTATGAATTTGGTTGGCAAATTTTATTTTTGTTTCATGTATTATATTTTGTTAGCTCTCAATTCAAAAGAATACATACATACAAACATTGAAATTAATAAAACTTGTTGGTTACAACTACTCATTATTCCAATAACAAGAAATTCTTAATGCGTAAGCAAATTTTTTTTCATTATAAAATGGCAGTTTCAATGAACCAAGAGATCACGCGTTAAAATATCTCGATCATTAATCACTGCCAATAAAAAATAATCGTTCGAATATCAAATTTTGTTTTTTTTTTATTATAAGAAAAGAACCACATACCAGTTAGCATCGGGAAGATATCATTACCCTATGAATATATGATGTTCCAGGCATTTCAATTTTCACACTCTAACTCTAGTTCCATTCCATTTCTATATTCGAAGCTTCTCACTTTTTCTGAACAATTCAAACCATCTCCAACAAATCTATGCTGGCCGAAATTTAAAAAAAGAGAATGAATGACCCCTGAAATCTCGACCAAATACCAGCCTATTTCGCATCCTCCCTTTGTCTAATTCCGCCGCAAAATAACCGACAATACAAAACCCTCTTAATGTGCTGATTAACAACAGTCTAAACGTTCCAAACGTTCACCAGAGGACCCTCGATGACAAGTGACATTTTACGACGATATAATTCGTCAAGTGCCTGGCCGACAGAAATATTCAATTTTCGAAACTACCTGTTACCTGGTCTGAGAATAGAGTGAAATTGAAGATCACAAAGACCCCCTATGTCCCTTTAGGCGCCCCTTCTAAGAAGAGGTCAACCCCCCGTTTAGGACTGTTTGTCATGGTGTTATAATAGAAATAGGATTCCACGGGTGTTCATTATTCGGTGTAGGATACTTGACACTTTATATCACTTTTTATATACCTGTACAAAAGGTTACTATCACTTGGTAGTTCAGCTCGTGCTGGGCAATTTCAAGGGTTGAAAAGAGGAACTTATACGAATGGCTTTAGTATTTTGATTATTCAATTCAAAAATAATGGTTAAAAAATATTCAATCATATTTCATCTTCAATTTGCTAGTCATTATTTGACTGGGCAGGTTTTAAGTAGAGGTTGTCTTTTTTGATAGTTCTCAGGAATCAATCGATGACTCTGACCTATTTTGATTTATTCAGTTGTCTCAAAATTTTTATTGAAGCTACATGTTTTTGATATCATACTTCAAAAGCATGTCCCACAAGCTTTGACTAATCTTGAGCTAGGTTTTATGTCTTTGATTCCAACATTTAAGGGACGTTCAGTTTCTCCAATACAGTCTCGCTCACACTCAGAAAGTTCTTCATACAGTGCGCGTCAAAATTATGGAACGAATTCATGTTCTCAGAGGAAAAATATACTGATGGACAAAATTAGCGCACCACCTAAAATTCGTTAAATTTTAACAATTGATATCTTCCCAATCTTCAGTCAGATTTCAACGTTTTCTTCTTTCAATAGTAGCTCTGTTATTGTCGAATTCTCTCTATTGAACAGAAGTCCAAAAAAAAAATCTTCATGTTGTACAGGGCGTTTAAATAATGTCATGTTTTATAGTCAAATTTTAACGTCTTCTGTGGACAATGCCAGGTTGCTGAGGCAAATAAAAACAATAAAGCTTTGTAGCCTAATATCTCTTGAGTATTTTGTTTTTTAAAACCAATTTATCTTGAAGTCGTCCAGAGATATTCAACTTTTTATCAACTCTTGTATTTTATGCATTAGCCATGAATATCTTAGCAACCATTTGTCCGATTTGAATTTTTTGTTGTTGTAGCTCCTTTATTGGCGAATATCATACCACAATGATATGTTCAAAAAAAATAAATGCATCATGCTGTACAGGGCGTTTAACTTTTCGGGTTTTTTTCATTACAGTTTAGCGCCTTCTGTGGGCAATACCAGATATATGAGGCTTCTAAAAACTATACAGTGATGCAACCTGATGTTTCCTGAGTATTTTGCATTTTTAAAAAGCAATTTAACTTGTACCCTTCCAGAGATATTCACATTTTTATAACATCATACATTTTCTGTTTTTTTAATTCTTTTCGTTATTTGTGTTGAAAGTAAATTCTTATTTATTTTTCTTTGGTCGTTGTCTCCGTAGACTTATGCAAAGTAAAGAAAACTTTAGAAATTAACACAATTATTAATTTCGAATGAATTTTGTGAATTAGAAAAAATTATGACAACTGTAAACCCCAGTATCACTCGACTGAAAATATCATTGTCAATATATTGTATGAAATGCAAGATGTTATAAAAATGTGAATATCTCTGGAAGGGTACAAGTGAAATTGCTTTTTGAAAAGCAAAATACCCAGGAAACATCAGGCTGCATCACTGTATAGTTTTTAGAAGCCTTACATATCTGGTATTGCCCACAGAAGGCGTTAAACTGTAATGAAAAAACCCGAAAATTTAAACGCCCTGTACAGCATGATGCATTTCTTTTTTTGAACATCTCATTAAAGTATGATATTCGCCAATAAAAGAGCTACCTAAAACTAAAAAAAAACATTCAAATCGGACAAATGGTTGCGAAGATATTCATGGCTAATGCATAAAATACAAGAGTTGATAAAAAGTTGAATATCTCTGGACGACTTCAAGATAAATTGGTTTTAAAAAAACAAAATACTCAAGAGATACTAGGCTACAAAGCTTCATTATTTCTATTTGCCTCAGCAACCTGCATTGTCCACAGAAGACGTTAAAATTTGACTATAAAACATATAAAACATGACATTATTTAAACGCCCTGTACAACATGAAGATTTTATTTTTTGGACTTCTGTACAATAAAAGAAATTCACAATAACAGAGCTACTATTGAAAGAAAAAAACGATGAAATCCGACTAAAGATTGGGAAGATATCAATTGTTAAAATTTAACGAAATTTTAGGTGGTGCGCTAATTTTGTCCATCAGTATATTTGGCAACAAAAACCAGAAACAGGTCAATTTTGTTTCACTTTTACCGAATTTTATGCATTTTGAAGGATTTTTGTTGCACTCTGTGCCATCCCCAGCAACCCTCTATTTTTTTTTTAAAGGGAAAGTGCGTCATGTGGTACTTTATTGGCAAGGTCCTTGTATTTTTTTACAGGCGTGCAGAAATGAATTTTTTTTTTAAATATCAGTTATTTCAAAACAGATTATTGATATGTTCACTTTGTCATGGCTTATTTAGTTTGACACGATGATACCTGATGAAATTTGTCATCGAAAGAAAGTCGACCATTACAGTCATCAAAAACCAAGAAATACAGGACACAAGCGTTTTGAATCAAATCAATATTTTAACACCAAATCAGGAAAAGTCTTAAGTCTATATAAGTCTGTATAAGTAGGTATGTTCCAAGTACGTTTCAACTTCAGTAGAAACGTTCTAATAACATACCTACTTATACAGGGTGTCCCGAAAAATGTGGGAAATTTCTCGGATTCGGATAGAGTATAGAAAATAGGATGACAATTTTCCATATTTCTTTCTCTAGCGGCCCTCCTTACGAAGATACTACCTCCTAAATGACGCCACTGGAAATTCATTTTAGTGGAATAAATTTCAATTACTTACTTCTTTCATTATTTTTTTTCGAGAACGGTTCAAATCATCGAAACTGAATAAGAGTACCTTTTCTTTAGCTTAATGTAAGGTAGCCAATTTGTTTTTTTTAGCACCTTATCATATAGGGTGACGCCACTGGAAATTCATTTTAGTGGAATAAATTTCAATTACTTACTTCTTTCATTATTTTTTTTCGAGAACGGTTCAAATTATCGACACTGAATAAGAGTACCTTTTCTTTAGCTTAATGTTAGGTAGCCAAATTTGTTTTTTTTTTAGCACCTTATCATATAGGGTGTAAAAATGTAAGCATTAAAATGTACAACCCAGTCCGCCCCTGGTAAACTGAACAAGCTAATTGAAATTTGAGTGCGGTGATTTAAGAGGTCATTAATACCTTTTATCATATCAAATTTCTCATCAAATTATATCGACAATATCCAGCACCCCACTAATATCCAAAATCAAAAGTTTAAATTCATAAAATTAAAATATTCTAATAAATATATCGAGTAGTTTGAAACTTATTTCACTAAAATGGATTTCCAGTGGGGTCATTTAGGAGGTTGTATCTTCGTAGGGAGGGCCAAGAGATTTCCCACATTTTCCACTCTGTATAGACTTTTCCTGATTTGGTGTTGAAATATTGATTTCTGTCCTGTACTTTTCAGTTTTTGATGCTGCGGTCCCATATTCTTTCCATATATGATGCAACATCATTACATACTAATAAACGGAGTGCATTATGATATGCTGAGGTTCTGAAAAAAAATCACAGATGAACCTCATAACCAATGTAATAAAAGTATTCCTCTTAAACGATCAGTATAAATTCTGAGAACCAGGAGGAATATCACCAATACATTCCTTACTCCCATACACTTCGAACAGAATTATTAAAAATCATGACAAAGTGAAATACTGAATGGAGTGTTCGTCTTTAATTAACCATGCAGTCCAGTATCATCCCAAGGTCTGCAGATCAGATCGCCCGGCGAAAATAATCCATCAAAACCTACCCAACGTTTTGCATGACTGTCATCGTCCAAACCCAGTGCTAACGAGCCCTATACATACGAGGGGTATCTGAGAAATCATGATTTAAAAATCAAATTTTTGCGTGCTTGATTCTTCAGGAACTGAACGATAGCGTTTCGATCAGATGCCTGAAACTCTGCAACCTTTTTTTCTGAAACGACTAGCCATATTTGAAAATATGAGTTCACGTAACAAGTCCGGAAAATAGGGTTTGGTGGGCTAACAGTCAAAATCTGACAGATGTTGGGCCAAAAAACACTATTTTTTCTCCAACCATCAAAAATGTTGACTTTTCTGTACTATTTTTCAGGTGCAAAAGTCATAAATTCTCTTAACCGTACAAAAATTTGCTCGTTGCTTAGCAACACTTTTAATCCTAGGATTAAAAACGCTACTTTTAATCCTTGGATTAAAAGTAAATGCATTTGAAGTATACTTGACAATCACTGTCATGATTCTGTGTCAAATTCATAACCAAATTATGAACGATTTTTCAGTGAAACCAATTTTATTGTAATTTGACTTGGTTGGAGAAAAAATAGTATATACATATTATTCGGATTAAAAGTGCCTATTTTAACTCGCAATTCTGCATTCGCTCGGCTGCGCCTCGCAACTGCAAATATTGCTCGTACAAAAAAATATGCACTTTTAATCCTTATAATATAATATACTATTTCGGGCGTGTTGAGTGAAATATTTTTTGGCAACTGTAAAATAACACTATTGCGAATTGAGACTAAAACACATACATACTTTTGGCGACTTATTTATATGAACTGTCAACCGTTATTTCGTTACTAAGGTAATGATCAACAACGACGTGATGCTTCTCGGCCTGATAGGACAGAAAATGCTACTTCCTTAAAAAAAAAGGTCCGGAAATTGAATGCACCCCGGACGGTTGCTGAAAAAACTGATTTTTGAAAAAATTCGAATGATTTTAACTTTAAACAGATTTTTTACGGCTTCTGCTTTTCGATTGAAAAGATTCATACTTCGTTCTATTCATTAATAATTTTCAAACAGAAATAACATAAAAACTTCCCACGACAAGTCACTGTTCTCATAATAATATCATGGTATAAAGATTTTTCCTTTTACAATAACAACTTTTTTATGGATCCTATGAAATAGAAAAAATCAACTAAAATTTTCGAGAAACTCATTATGGCGTCGAACGCATTGCTCTATATCGTTTTTGTTTTCGAGTTAAAAACCAATATTGATATTTAGCAATTGAAACTTTGGTCATTATCTCCGTATCTGTTTTGTCTCGAAACAAAAACATTATAGAAACACTTTTCTCATGAGAATCCAGTGGTTTTATCTTTTTTTTGCTGAAGGGTTCACTTCTTAATTTTACTAATCAATGATTTATTAATCACCTCTTCTTCTCCTTTCAAAAGTATATAACATACAGGGTGTCCCATTACTCGACGTCAACCCGGAACCGGGTGAAAAGGCAAGTAATGCTGGTTATCAGAAAAATGTAAAAAATAATCTAAGTTGCATGATTTTAAAATAATGCGCATTTAAAATAAACACGCGAAATTCCACACCCTGTGACAGTCTTTTCGCTCCTATTGCCAAAATATCAACTTTTTCCACTTTTTTCTTTGTTGTGTAACCTTGAATAATGCTTGTCTAAACTGTAATCAAAATTTGATACCAGCTGATCTAGGTTTCATAAAAATAGGGCTTACTTCTCAGAAAAAAAATTCGAAATAAAACAATTGCCTAGTTTCAACTGACTGTATTGAAAAAAAATGTACTACGTAGGTTTGGCATGTTTTTTCAAAAGTTGGAGCATTTAGTGAGGATTCCAAAATGGTATAATACTTGTTTCGTTAACTGCTTCCCAGTAATAGAGTCCAATGGGTTCAAGTCCGGTGAACGGGCCGGCCACGAGATTGGACCAGAACGTCCGATCCATCTTCCGGGAAAAAATGTTACCAGAAAAAAAATTTTCAGAGAAATTTCTCAGGAAAAATTTTTTCTGGAAAAATTACTTTCTCTGCAAATTTTTTTTCTGATAACATTTTTTCCCGGAAGATGGATCGGACTTTCTGGTCCAATCTCGTGGCCGACCCGTTCACCGGACTTGAACCCATTGGACTCTATTACTGGGAAGCAGTTAACGAAACAAGTATTATACCATTTTGGAATCCTCACTAAATGCTCCAACTTTTGAAAAAACATGCCAAACCTACGTAGTACATTTTTTTTCAATACAGTCAGTTGAAACTAGGCAATTGTTTATTTCGATTTCTTTTTCTGAGAAGTAAGCCCAATTTTTATGAAACCTAGAGCAGCTGGTGTCAAAATTTTGATTACAGTTTAGACAAGCATTATTCAAGGTTACACAGCAACAAAAATGTTGGAAAAAGTTGATATTCGTGATAACAGGAGCGAAAAGACCTTCACAGGGTGTGGAATTTTGCGTGTTTTTTTTTTAAATGCCCGTTATTTTAAAATCATTCGAATTTTTTTTCTGAGAAGTAAGCCCTATTTTTATGAAACCTAGATCAGCTGGTATCAAAATTTTGATTACAGTTTAGACAAGCATTATTCAAGGTTACACAACAAAGAAAAAAGTTGGAAAAAGTTGATATTTTGGCAATAGAGCGAAAAGACTGTCACAGGGTGTGGAATTTCGCGTGTTTATTTTAAATGCTCATTATTTTAAAATCATGCAACTTAGATTTTTTTAAATATTTTTCTGACAACCAGCATTACTTGCCTTTTCACCCGGTTCCGGGTTGACGTCGAGTAATGGGACACCTTGTATATCGCCCTTAGTTCAGTGGCGATGCGAGAGAGATTCCCAGAGTCTCTCGAAAAAAGCATTAATCCATTCATTTTTCTCTATCTCATAGTTTTGTTGTAGTTCAGGAATCACTAATTCTGGCAACCCTTTACAGGTATAGAGAATCCGAGTTCACAAGTAACAATTTGTTCTCAAGTAAAAAAAAGCAAATATTTTTTCCTACTTTGACATCCCCTATCTCCACAGCTAAGCCGTTTCGGACTCATTTTTATAAAACTTGTAATCTTGAAAATCTCTTCGGCGTTCGATGACGTTATTGCTGAAACATTCTGTATACATATTTCCATTCGAAAAACGAGAGTAGGATTTAAAAAAAATTTTAAAAAATACCCAATTTTATTGCCAGAAAATGTACGTATTTAGAAATCAATTGACAGGTTTCAGCTTTTTTATTTTTGAGCTATTGGTTGAAGAAATCTTAATTTCATTCCAGACTTATGCCGCTCTCCACAAGGAATGAATTGATACCATAGAGGCTCAGCAGTGTTTCTGAGAGATTTTCCGATTTTTCCATAACCAATCGGTCACCCCTCGTATCACTTTCAAACAGAAAAATCCGACAAAAGCCTACAATAAACCAGGCACAAGATAATGATACATCCCAACGCGGTCGTAAATTGACGGGTCATTACGTGAAGAGGAGATCCGAACCGGCATCGACCTAGAGATTATGTCTTAATCACGGTTTTTTGGTAGGTAGAGGTGTTATGGCGGATTATACCCGGGCTACGACACCCGATATCTAGAATTAAAAAGTGTTGCGTGGACGAAAGAGCTCGTAAAAACGTACAGGTTGATAAAGAAGGTGTTATTGAATGAGACTGAGATAGTTCGATTTCAGAAGTCTGGGATTTTATTGATTTGAAATTGGTGGAGTGTCCAAGAAATCCAGGGACGTTGAAGATCATTGAAATGCAAAATGAAAGCAACGTGTTGGTACTCAATTGGGAATATGAATCGCAACAAGTTATTTTTCAGGCATTGCAGAAGAAGATCCATTTATGACTACTCATGACAAACCTCAATTGTATCTTTTAGTATTGGTTAATAAGGGGAAATCCAATGGTTGAAATGATAGGGAAAAGTTATTTATCCAACCTTGATAGTTTAGTTTATTTAAGTTTAAAAAGGGGTTACAGTTCACTGCGACTTTAAGGTCTATTGTGCCCCTTACAGACCAGTTCTGGCCAAACCTCTAACAGCTCGCCTTCCAGTTCCAGAGATCTAATGAATCTAATATATGTCATGGCTTCAACGTGGCTAGTTCCTCACTCTTACAAGTTTCTCGCAATGCCAATGCATTCCGTATCTATAACGTGAATAAGGTTTTCTTCTCCTCCCCCCACAGAACCTACACTCGCCAGTGTCCGATAATCCCATCCTCAACAGGTGCTTCCTGAGGCAGCAGTGTCCTGTGAGAAAGCCAGTCAGGAGGTGTAATTGCTTCTTACCAAGAGCCAGGTATCTTTTGGATCCCGTCTCGAAGTTCCGAAGGAACTCAGTGGAATGATCCATCCTGGAAATTGTGCCCCCTTACAGAGCTCTTCTGGTTACACTCTTCACAGCTCGCTTTCCACTCGACCTTGATAGTTAGGACTGTCACTATTGATTTGATTCCTTACGGGACAACTATAAAATAATTAAGGATTGACAACATACCCTCCAAGATGAAACGAAGCCGTTTTCATCAAGATAATCTATCAATTCTCAATTAGGAATAAACAAACCGATGAACTTGCAAAAAGTGCATCTACGTTAACACCTGCTCGACCTGAGACTTTTTGAGGACTTGAAAAAAACCAATAGAACGCAGCAGTCAAGGGCGGATTTACGGGGGGGTAATGGGGGTAATTACCCCCCCCCCCCATGAATATCGAAAACCTATGGAAAAGTTACGCAACGTGGAACATATTTTCATTTGTTTCTTTTTTTTTTACTAATATTACTTTACTACTATTTTTCTTATTATATATTCCTCCTAAATATTTTGATCACATTTTTTTCAAGATTTGAACCTGATTTATCGATCTTGAATCATTACTACCCCCCCCCCCATGAAAAAAGCTAAATCCGCCCTGGCACAGTTCAGCAATGGGAGTTAAATATCACAACGATCACCTCGAAAAATACTCCAGCATCCCCTTTTAGCGGAAGTATCCACTTAAAATACTAATGGGTAGAGCTAGTTCAAGATAATATGCGTTCCAAATACTGAAATAACAAACGTTAGACAAAAGCAGTAGTATACTGCATTTCTACAAATGCAAATGAATGTCTTTCAATTCCAAATTACCCTCTTCGCTGTAGCACATGATTAGATATGAAAATGATCCATCGAAGACGCAAAATGTAAGGAGTTATATTATATCTCCCTGGTTTTCCAGTTTATCTGCTATTTGGTTGTCGTGAATGTATGACCAGGCACCAATACAATACTGGCATGGTTCTTCAGCTCAAGTGCGTTGAGTGACAGTTCGCACTTACTTGAAATATTGATGGACAGAAGCGCATTCGTAGAGTTAGTTTCAGATAATCTCCGTTACAAATTTTGAATAACAGAAATTCGACAAAAGCAGTAGCACACTGTGTTAAACTGAATGTGATCATTCTACAGCAATCATTATTCAGGATTGCCAATCTTCCAGAACCCTTTCCAACTATAGAAAATCACTTGTTGCCATCCCTTTTACGATAGAGCGAAGCGGTTTCCATAATAATCATCTTCCAATTCACCCTGTAACACCAGATGTAAAAACAATCCCTACGAAGACGCCATCCAACTTTATCGCTTGATCGCCTCAACCGCCCGTTTACAATCAGTGTCCCGAGTTCTCGAGACCGTTTAGCCCCCGTAAACGAGCCCCAAGTTCGGAATTTATAGCCGTCGCGACGCGACGGGACGCTCTCCACAAAAACTTGAACAGGTTGTTCTCCGGGTCGTCATATAATATCTTGGCACCCCGCGGGTTCCGCCCGATTCTAAACTTGGGGAATTTCGGCGATCTCCTCGTCGCTGCTATTTTGTATCCCGGCGGGGTCACCATTTGTTCCGAATTTTATGAGGGTGAGGGAAGGGGGTGCGTTATTTTTGTTCCTTTTTGGACTTGGGATAGACGAGCAGTGTAAAGTATGGATAAAGTATTGGAATCTCACAGTAAAGAGTAAACCTAGAGCTGCCCCCTTTTCGAACCAGTAAGGTCCAATGACTCCGCCGAACCAAAAACCGCACCAACACTCACACGTTGAGGATAGAGATGCTTCTCAACAATAACTCTTGGGTTTTCCGAGCTCCAGATGCGACAAGGTGCTTCACGACGACCCAAAAATGTGATAGTGAATTTTCATAATTTCAATGCGTTCTTGAAGCATGTATCGTTCCAGTTTTATTAATGGCGTAGTTCCTATTTGTCAAATGTCAAAAAATGACAGCTTCAAACGTGACATCTACCAAAATAGCAGGCTTCTCAAAATAACACCTCCCATTGGAGAACCCTTTATCATTCTAAAAGTTTAAATAATTGTGTCTATACGTCGGAACAAAACTGTAATGCAGAAATTAAACAGTAGGGGAACGCGTAGTCATCAAATCAAATATTTATGGTAGTAAGTGTTCTTCATATTGTCATATTCATATATCTTCGTCCTGTGAATCGTAAATATCCAATTTCGTAATGACATTATGTACTGCATCTTTATATCAAATGAAATAACTTTGTATGCCAGATACGAATATGGCATCTACTGTATATTCTGTTTTGATATCTCAACGTAAGAGATCTTCACTTCACTTCCTCAGTTCTATGTCGAGTGTTCAATTTGAATTTATTGTTGCCTATTAATGATGATATCGGTCGAATACTGATCTTCCATTGGTCAATTTCTACAAACCTAACCTTAATGATGTGGAGGAATAGAAATTAGGCCATTATAATAACATTTTAAATATTAATGAAAATTGATATTATTTTTGGGTCCTAAATGTCTTTTTAGATCTACAGAAAGTTTACTAATCGGGTTTTCCACAATTGGTATAAAAGCTACTTCCTTCAATTTTGTAGGTTTAAGTTTTTCTTCTTTGGATATAAATGAAGCTTCTTTCCTATTTTTACTATGTTGTTTGGTGGAAGCATGCCGGATAATAGAGGAAAAAATTATTGAAATAACCGAAATTGCATTTCAGAGAATTTTGCAATCATCAAGAATTTCACATCACGATATAGTATATAACATTACTAGCAAGGTAAGAGGGTTTTTACTGGCGAATGGAGGATATAATTGACGAGCCGCAGGCGAGTCAGTTACCTCCTTGAGCCAGTAAAACCCGTTACCTTGCGTGTATTGTTTTATATTTTATTTGTTTCTCGTTTGTAAAAAGGTGAGATAAATTCCAAAAAAATCTCAATAATTTGTCGCAAATGTCGTAAGCTATTTATGATTATTTATGACATCGGAAAATTATGACAACTGTCAGTGGCTTTACGAGAGGGAAGTCCTTCGAGAATATATTTGCTAATTTCTGACGAAAAAGGCCAGATCCAAATGAAACAAGGTATGCATTTCGTTTTTTAATACTTTTATAACATTTATTACTAAAAATATGTGTTCCAGGAACGATGAAATTAGAAGGATAAATGAAATTAGAAGCAAGTACGTGAAAAGGAAAGCGAATAGATACGAATAAAACAAGGTACGAATATCGTTTTTGAATAGTTTGAGAACGTTTATTGAGAAATACATTTGTTCCAGGAACTCTGAGATTAGAAGAATAAATTAAATTAGAAGCAAGTACTTGACAACTTTCAATGTGAATAATACTACTAACTTGTAAAAGTTTTACAAGTTAACTGTCAATTTTACAAGTTAGTGACTTGAAAAAATAAACTTCCTTGATCAATATTGTGTTTTGGAAACTGACGTTTACAAATGAGAAACAAATAAACTCTCAGTTGCAGGAACGTCCATTAAAATTTAAAGGTCCATTAAACCCTTAATCCTCCATTAGTTCCTTGTAATAATGGAGGATTAAAAGTTTAATGGACCTTTAAATTTTAATGGACGTTCCTGCAACTGACACTATTTTCCACAAAAGTAACTAGGACAAATTCTATATGTTAAAGGGTGCACATCTGAAACAATTCTGCATTCACGATTTCACTAGGAATCGAGAAACGCTTCATAACCATGGGTCTATTATACATTTTCCGGTGGAAAAACATTGAAGCAGATGCTGGTACTAAAGCCATTGTTGTTTGAAGAGTGACATTTGTCACGTGCTATCCCACGAATCATCTGCATGTAAGACGACGAGACTCTACGCCTGAAGATAAAACTCTGTCCCGCATAGTGGCAAAAACCTGTTCACAATTATAATAACTCCGCATATCGGTCCATCTGAACAGTTGGTAGGTGTCTGGTGACTGTACAATGCCTAGTTTATCTTTCAGTAAGTGCATGTTTTCCATTTGGTTAACAGCTGATTGAGTACCGAGATTTCTTCAATCATCCTCAGGGGAGCTGGGGCTATTAGGATGAGGAGGAGGATAATCCACAAGTGTAATGCTGCGTTCCCAAGAGGCGTTAATCATGACAGTTAACCACGCTAGTCAATATTCGTTCGTGACACTCACGAAAGTGTGAATTTATAAAACGTTCACACGGTTGGGGGGTCCGTGGCGTTCACGCCTCGCGTTTCGACTTAGTCTCCATCGAAACATCGATCGATATCGATATTTTTTTAACTCCTGACAGAAAGAGCGTATTAAATTTTTGAATTTTGCTACAACTTTTTTTGGTCCAAATCCAGGAATATTTAATTCATGACTTATTCTCTTAGCTGCGGCGGCTCGTAATATCTATCACGGTATTCCTCCAAACTTGGAGCATATAACACCTTTTCCATCGAATAACTCCAAAAAACGCGTAGTTTCACTGTCGTTAAACTTAATAATTCCACATTGCTGTAACGACATCTTGGCTCCACGAGCGGTATATCACGCCTGAAAATCAAACAGGTTTGATCTATCCACGCTTGAGTCGTGCGCCGTTCCCCACGAAAGCAAGTTTAATGACTATGCGTTCACACAGAAGTGTATTTCACGAAAGCTTCGTTCACTGTCGTGAATAACGCCTCATGGGAACGCCGCATAATGGAGGAGTTAAAGATGTTGAATCGTAGTGGGATTTCCATATCTTGTATTAAACTGTTTTTCAACATGAGTAGTTAGTATTCCTGAACATTCATACACTTTTTCCAACGAGATTCCAATTTATGAATTACATGCCTGAATTAATAATCTGAGAAGCTGCAAATTTGCTTCCACTATTGGAAAGACCCCATCATCTGATGAAAACCGCTTTCCACGCATGAATCTTCCTCGAGATGCTCTTCTACAGCAAGCCGAATTTTTCCCTTCAACTGATCCAAAAGGTACCAATAATATTCAGAATTCATTGATTCGCCAGTTTGTGAAGAATTCACACATAAATTTCTTCTGCTTCTCAAAACAACTGATGTTTACACCTTTGTGGCCGATTTCTGAACATGAACTAGTTTCGAAGCCGAAGAACAAGGCTCAATCGCTCACTCCACTCATTAGACTCTTGTCTCGATTCAGTAGGGGCGTTCGGCATCGACATCGGACGTGTCGGATCGATCTAAACCGTTCGTTTATTACATTCGGATTGAGGGGAATACACATCTGTACCGTTCGTCATAAAAATCTGAGCAATCGGACGTCGATCTTTCGCTCGGTCTATTTCGACGGAGCAAAGCGATTTTATCCATAGAGTTTTATGTTTTTTATATATTTTTTTGTTTTATGTTGAGTTTCCCGATCCGACAAACGATAGATTGAAAAATTCTAACAGTTTTATTCTTCTGTTCTCATTTATTCATTAAAAACTCAATTAATTCATTAAATTTTTTCAATATAGCTATCGTAGTTATAAATGGGCAGAAGGAGATATTGCTTTTTCGTGTGATTAATCAATTAATTGATCAGGATCTTTCGGTACATATCGGTTATTATATGTTCTGTGGGTACAACTATCGCCGTATTGAACGGCCAGAAGGGGATATTGCATTACTCGTTTCTTTTGCATTCAGTGCCTTTGCACCTAATTATTTAATTGAGATTTTATGGAAGAACTACTAAAGGGTGAAAGTATCGTTAAAAGATGAGCATATTTCCCAAAATCTCATAATCTATAAAAGTAGAACAGAGCAGTATGTTCTGTGGCAGATGCTCTGTACCTTTCGTTTATTCCCAGATATTTCAGATTTATCTGTACGATCTGTGGTTACGTGACTAAAAATCCGTTCGCTCGAGGAGGTCAATGCCGAACGCCCCTAGTATCGTGGTGGTAGACCCAAATCACATTGTGATTTATCGACACACAAAATTCACTGCATCCTCTATAAAACGCTCCAAATTTTGCTGAGAAATTTTTTGCAATCCGATGTGCTTTTGTTACATTCCTAGCGTATGCAGCAGTCAATAGACGTTTTCGGATACTTACTCGGGTTAACACAATCTCTAACCTTGGCGTTCGTTTACCTAACCCGAACATCCAACCCGTGTTTGGAAAGTACTGTGCTATTAACTCAACTCGATCACTGACTCAGGTTGATCTATCGTAACCCTACAGGAGAACAGGTTCTTACAGTCACCGCATGCGCACTGCAGATCAATTTTGTATTTGAAAGAGGCGGGAATAAGCCTTCTACGTTTTTCTCAGTAATTTCATATATTCAATTCCTAAAAATTATGGAAAGAGAAGAGAATTTGGCTCAGCGTAAAATGTGTGGTTCTATGAAAAAAGAAAATAATGTGAAACATCTTTTTCATAACTTTGTATGCAGATCTTTCTGCGTTGAAGCTAAAGCCTTCTTTACTTCTTGAACACAGGTACTCTAAGATAACATTCAAAATGCGAGGGCACACCAGAAATTATAAGAGAGATTTTACAGAAGCCAATGAATCCAAGCAAAGCTATGCTGAAAAAAATTCTGAAAACTTTTCAGTTTATTCTATACCTAGTTTATCTTCTACAAAACAGACACAAACCTCAGAACAATGTTATTATAGACTAAGTATAGTCTGCGGTACAGGGATTTTTGCACTATGAGGTTCTGAGGAAAAACCAACGATTTCTTTTTATGGTGTATTATTGTATAAATGTTGATCGAAAAGTAGCAGGATATCTCCTAGATCATTCATTGCGATGACAGGAGATGTGGTATGGTTTGGTATTCGATAGATGTTCCAAGAGGCTTCTTAATGAAAATGATAAAACGGCATTACGGAAGTTCAAAATAAGTTTTTCTCTTTGCAATGCAGACCTGATTATTAAGCTTTCCGGGACGAGTCAAGTTCAGAAGATGAAAATCGATAAATTTTACTAAAGATGCCAGCATACATCTGGAATCTGTATTTTACAAAGTCTAAAGCATGACATTGATCTTCATAATGAAAAATAATGAGCCAAGATGGGAGCCCTGTGGCACTCCTGATGTGACATGCATTTATCAATAAAGTGACCCTTTATTCACTCTCAGTTCTAAATGATTTATTGGTCGTTGAAATACGTATGAACTTAAACTTTGCGTCAGTACGACTTTGAAGGGAATAAGGGATGATGTAGGATTACTGCAAGTGCTATTTATTATGCGGATAACCACGTGTCAAAAAGAACGCAATATTTCGTTGCCATTTTCTCTCGTTTAAATGATTTTGAAAATTGAATTAATGAATTATCGTCAAGAATGGTTTGAATTGCTAATAAATACGTCCAATGACTCGTAATAATATTTACGACAATCATAAGTCAACTAAAGAGCACAAATGATTAAAGCTCGCATAAACGATCAACACTGCCAAGAATCTTTGTAACCATCAAACTGATGAAAAAAGTAACATCCACGTAATCGTAAGAGCTTCAACAACCACTAAAACCACATAAACCGTCGTTACCAACCATTCTCCAATCAACAGCGTAATAAAAGACGAAAATAAAGGCGCGAGAAATAAATTATCGAATAATAAAATTTCCCCGTCTGACCGTCGAACGCTATGCACGGAATTTATCTGGTCTACCCGGGCTCGATCAATTCCGGTAGATGGCGCGGTACGTAAAAAATTTTTATAGATGCGGACCGTAATTGCTTGAATGAAAATCGGCGTCTTATCGTGGTGTTCGGTACATTTTTTACGTTTTTAGTATTTTTACGGTTATGGCAGCTGGAATGAACGAATAAAGTCGGTTCGGAGATGGGTATAGGTAATATTAACTGATTTTTAAGCTGAATTATTGCGTCATTTGGGAGGTATAAATTTGCCGGGCATTGTGTTTTCTGCCGTTAGGGATATTTGGACGATAAATGAGGATTTATACGGGTACAGATATTGTTTTGAATTTTTAAATAGGCCGTTGAACAGCGTGGCGTGTCTAGTTTGGGAGCGGATGGTTTTATGTGTTTGTTTTCGTGATAATTATTACTGCTTGAAAATGTTGTTTTGATTAGATTTGAGTTTATCACAGTATGGTTTCAAAAATATTGTTATTTAATGGTTTTTGTATCGGCATCTATTTTTTTAATCATGGATTATATAGTCTGAAAGTATGTGCATAAATTTAGGTAATAAAAACATAACATAAGAGTTTTTATATCAACTCAAAATTTATTCAATAACTTGGATTGCATCAGTAGTTCTACCATTCGTGAGTGAAAATTTCTGTTTATACTGACTCCAGTTTGCTTGTATTTGCATGAGTGGAAATTCTTCTTTGATCAACGTCTTAAATCTTTGAAGTACATTAAATCCTAAAACTTCAAGATTTTCGATCAACTATCCAATAGTGTAATAGTGTAGGTTAGGATAGGTTTAGTGTGGTTAGGTTAACCAATTTTAGATTATACAACAGTTATGTTTGACAGTAGATTTTAGTAGATGCACCATAACAACTTTCCGCACTGCTATCTAGTCCGGCCTATTTAGACATTCGAAGTTACATAAAGTCCCAACAAGCTGAATTTCTGTGAAGTTGTTCAAAACATAATTATAAACAATGTCTAAAAGTTCCTCATCATTCCCCTGTGAGGAAAAATTTTATTCGAGGTCAAATGTCAAAAAAATGAGTTTTTCGCGATTTTCAGCAAAACGGTAAGTTTTATCATAAAAGTACCTCAGACAAAAATTGTAGATCATAAAATTATCTATAAAAAATGTATCAATACTTTTTTTTATGAGCCACCGTTTCTGAGATATAACGATTAAAAAGTTATAACTACGCGCTAAGTACACTACCTCAGAGGTGGCGTGGAAACGTGTGCATGTTATGACGATAACGACTTTTATAACTTTTTGAATCGTTATATCTCAGAAACGGTGGCTCGTAAGAAAAAAAGTATTGATACATTTTTTATAGATAATTTTATGATCTATAATTTTTGTCTGAGGTACCTACTTATATGATAAAACTTACTCATTTTTTTGACATTTGACCTCGAATAAAATTTTTTTCTCACAGGGAAATGATGAGGAACTTTTAGACATTGTTTATAATTATTTTGAACAACTTCACAGAAATTCAGCTTGTTGGGACTTTATGTAACTTCACTCTCAATTTTTGATCTAAATAGACCGGACTAATCAATGTGTTACAGATAGGTTGTTGCTTGAAAATTTGTATCGAGATCGAGAACCATAATGAATTAATCATACCACTGAAATTATTGAATGAAAAAAGATCACACGAAAAACCTGAAACTAATACGACTGAATGTATGAAATATCATTATACAGGGTGTCTGTAAACAAATTCGGGGGACTTTGCGAGATGATTCCTCGTTGAAATAAGCAGGAGTAGTTCATATACATTTTTTTCAAAATCGACCTTCCTTCCAAGATACAGCCTTTGGAAGGCGATGACTAGTCATACGAGTCATAAAACTATACATAACATGATTCATCAAGTAGATGTTATTCACAAAATTTTTTTGATTCTATAGCTTTATTATTGGTGGTTGAAAATAACAATCCCTTATGATTTTTCTTCAGAAATTGTTTTCCTGTGAAAGATTTTCAAACAATAAAATTCTCTTATGGTTTTCCATTCAATTCTTGAGAAAAAAGTCTCCTGCAAAATTTCGATTCACTCGATACTTTTTTCGGAAAAAATAAACACTTACGAGCAGTTATGATCACTGTTAATTCCATTTAATCGTATGTTTCATAGAATGAATATTCTAAGATATTTTTTGTATTCATAATTTCATCCATGTTGTTAATAATTGAAAATATCTTTCAGGTATTTGGATTTATTTCGACACTCCTTTTTACATCATTTCACCGACGTTTCGGTCGCAAATCGGACCTTTATCAAGGCTAAAAAATTTTTTGAACATTTAAAACTCAGACATGGAAAACTCGTTGACACACTTACATAATGACTTCACAGGAATCGAGTTACATTTAAAATTGTCTTCAACATGTATAGAGTTGGCCTCTTTATATTTAAAAATTATATTAAAATCAAGACGTGGTAGAAGGTTAGAACTTGTGGAAATCATAGAACATTATAGGTTAGAATTATTGACTGTCGTCTTGAACCTGACATGTGACCATAGAAGTAGAAGGAAATTTTCTTTGGTTATTTTCTCAAAGGTATTAACAGACAATTATATATGGAGCTGAGTCCATTGACATCTTCTCTAAAATTTACTGTTTTGTTTAATGTTATGTGTATCATTTCACTTATGTTTCTTCGATACCTATTGTTTTCATGGTCGAGTATTGTCGTTCCCTCGAAATTGAACTTGTGACCCTCCCTGTGTGTATGTCCTGTGAGAGCGGTTTTGTCCCTGTGTGTGATGTTGTTGGAGTCTGTTTTATGTTGTCTGACTCTGTCTTTCAGTAGTTGTTTTGTTTGTCCGATGTAGGACTTCTCGCAATTAGAGCATGGAATTTTATACACCACCGATGATTGTGAATTTGTTGGGACACTATCTTTTAATTTTGTGAAGTATTTTTTGGTTGTGACTCTATTGTAAAATGCACACGTGTAATCAATCCTCTTGAAAATCCTGGAAATTTTTTGTGGCAAGTCCGGGTATGAAGGGGAATCTGCAGTATTGTGTAGGTTCTTTGTTATTTCGTTGGATGTTGTTTTGCGTTAGCTTCTCTTTGGTTTTATTCACAACTCTTCTAATAATATATCCGGGTAGTTGTTTTCCCTTAAGATCTCACACACTTTTTGTGTGTTTTCCTCCCTAAATTTGTTGTCGCTCAACGTCAGAGCCCTATACATCAGACCAATTGCAGTATTGACTTTCTGAGTGTTGTTATGGTTGCTGTAGTAGTTAATTATTCTATTTGAACTTATATTATTTTAAATGTAACTCGATTCTGTGAAGTCATTATGTAAGTGTGTCAACGAGTTTTCCATGTCTGAGTTTTAAATGTTCAAAAATTTTTTAGCCTTGATAAAGGTCCGATTTGCGACCGAAACGTCGGTGAAATGATGTAAAAAGGAGTGTCGAAATAAATCCAAATACCTGAAAGATATTTTCAATTCTAAGATATTGTTATGCTCAAAATTAGTGTTGTCAAATATGATCATTAATCGGAAGAAAGTTCTATTTGTGAAATTAAAATATTACGGATATAATTTTCTTCCGAAAATTAGTAAACCTTCAGAAACATTTATAGAACATCTCTATCTCCTGTCATAAACATACAATACCTTAGAATATTCATTCTATGGAACACTAATACGATGAAATGGAATGGACACTGATCATATCTGCTTGTGAGTTTTTGATTTTTTCGAGAAAGGTATCGACTGATCGAAATTTTGCAACAGAATTTTTATCTCCAGGAGAACCAAAAGAGAATTTCTCGAAAATCTATCCCAGGAAAACAATTTCTGAAGGAATCATAAGGGGTTGTTATTTTCAACTTCTTATAATAGAGGTATGAGATAGATCTAAAACATTTGGGCGAGTAACATCTACTAAGTGCTTCATATTATGTATAGTTTTATGACTCAGTGTTTTTAAAGAAACCGTAAAAATTAAAAAATGTCAACTCGTCATCGCCTTCTGAAGGCTTGACGAATTACTATACAGGGTGTTCCTAAATTGAATGTACAAACGAAAAGGGAAGATTCCTTAAGTGAGTTTAAGAAAAAAAAGTCCCATAAACATGGGGTCGCAAACGTTTCGTTTTAGAGATACAGGGTGTTACGTTTTAATCAAAAACATGTGTTGATTATACGAGTTTATCGAATCTTTTATGAATCATCGCTACAGATCAGGAAAATTTCCATAAAAACTGACACTGAATTCATTCACCACAGCTTATAAAGTGACCGTCCCATCATAATTTGGATTTTCACCAGGATTTCGAGAGAATCGTTCAAATTTTTTTTCTCGAAATCGTTAGTAGATACGACAAAACTACAAGAGATCAAAAAGTTTAGTAGAAGAACAAAGCTTTTTTTCACGTTTTTTCAAATTAACAGTTGCCCACCAAAAAAAAGTTCTGCAGAAGAACAGGTGGCAGTGTTCTAGAAAAATATCACCCTGTAGATCTTCTATCGAATTGCTAGGTCCCGTGGTGAGAATTCTCAAATGTAATATCTTTGCCAAATTTCAGTTGAATATCTCGTGCAGTGTAGATATTATGAGAAAAAAAATCAAACTTCAACACTCTGTATCTCGAAAACGAAACGTTCGCGACCCCATGTTTATGGGACTTTTTTTCCTAAACTCACTTAGGAAATCTCCCCTTTTCGTTTGTACGTTCAATTTAGGAACACCATGTATGTACCTATATTGTTTTGACTTCAGTCAGATATGCGGCCACTCGAGAAAATAGTGGGTATACCCGGTTATACTCGTATTCACGAAGTTGGTTTATTGTTCGGTTAACCGAAAGAACTATAAATCATTTATTCATTTGGCAAAACATGGTACAAATCGATTGAAATTGTGCCCCCCACATCGAGCTTAGCTTCTCCCTCGCGAATTCCTACACGTGGTACTCCCCATTCACTTTTCTTAGAAAGCGAAATGGCTGAAATTTATGAATTAACCACGACATGAGCTCTATATCACCAGTACTCCACGAGCCTCGAGCCACAATACAAACACAACAATTACAGGTGAAGGAGCTCGTAAAGTTCCTACTGTACATTATACCGAAGTAAAAAACAAATGACGGTACGACGGAAGTACAAATTACAATAATAGCCATGAAGGCTATAATCAAGAAACACTAAAACCAGGTATTCGAGCAATTAGATAGGACCTCAACAATTATTATCCTCCATTCATATTATCAAGTTTTTCTTGAATTTTAAATCTGCGTTTTGTTTATTGTTTTTTTTAGAAAATGTCTGTCTGGGAATTGACTTAGTGTTCAGGACAATATGCTAAAAGCATGGGAAAGTAGTGAAGGTAGACAACATCGAAAGACTTTTTTCTGAATATAGGCAAATATTCCTTCAACACTTTATGTTCATCATGGATAGCAAGTATAATCATGTAACAAGATATCAACAAAAGTTAGATTTATCTCAAATTCTCACCTTGTTTTCTGGTATAAACTCTACAGGGTGTCTGTAAACAAATGCGAGGTATTTAGGGAGATGATTTCTCTATGAAAATAAGCAGGTTTAGTTCATATAAATGTTTTTCGAATCCACCTCCCTTCCAAGCTACAGCCTTCGGAAGGCTATTTCGAGTTGACAGTTTTTATTTTTTTTTTGGGTCCTAAAAAACACTGATTCATAATACATCATATAATTGTGTGTTACCCACACAATTTTTTTTTATATCATAACTTTATTTTTAGGGGTTGAAAATACCAACCTTTTACGATTTTCCTTCGAAAATTGTTCTCGTGGGATAGATTTTCGAAAAATAAAATTCTCTTATGGTTTTCCATTCAATTCCGGAGAAAAAAAAAGTCTCCTGCAAAATTTCGATGCAGTCGATACTTTCTCGGAAAGAGTAAAAAGTTACAAACAGTTATGATCACTGTTCATTTCATTTCATCGTATCATCATTACATAGTATAAAACAAAGTCGCTTTCTCTGTCCCTATGTCCCTTTGTATGCTTAAATCTTTGAAACTACGCAACGGATTTTGATGCGTTTCTTTAAATAGATAAAGTGATTCAAGAGGAAGGTTTATATGTATAATAACATTCATTAAATAGTGGAGAGGTACTGTTATTTTTGAGGTTTCTTATGTGAATGTGATGTCGTAAATAATTTCATTTTTTCCGCTTACATTGCAAACGCAGGCTGAACCCTACAAGTTTTATCAAATAATGTACTAAGTATTGTACACATTGAAAAGGTCTACAGAAAGGTCTGTGATGGTATATGTCTACTCTTATGGAAATCCCACAATAACTTTTTTTTGTCATTTACTTTTTACGACGAATAATGGCTAATTTTCGGAGCGATTTTAACCAATACAGCATTAATCCTTAACCAATTAAATACCTTGAATACATTGTTCATTTAATTATAGATCTATGGCCCTCTACACCGTATGATTCAAGTGAATATTTTCGAATATATTACCGTGCGAAGCCGGGGCGGGTTCCATAAAATGCATATTCTAAGATATTGTTTAAATACTCATAATTGGTATTGTCCATTATGCTTCTTAATCGAAGAAAAGTTCTATCTATGGAATTAAAATATTACGGATATAATTTTCTTCCGGAAATAATAAGTAATTAAACCTTCAGAATGGAATGAAAAGTGATCATAACTGCTTGTGAGTTTTAACTCAGACTGTATCGAAATTTTGCAAGAGATTTTTATCTCCAGAATTGAATGGAAAACCATAGGAGAATTTGGTTTTTCGAAAATCTATCCCACGAAAAACATTTTTGAACGAAAATCATAGGGGATTGATATTTTCAACCCCTAATAATGAAGTTATGAGATCTAAAAAATCCACTTAATGAATCATATTATGTATAGTATTTTGAACTGTGATGGGGTTTTCGGTTATTGATATTGAATCTGCTTCTTTCAATTTTATACCTGTCAAATTTTCTTCTTTAGATATTATGGAAGCTTCACCCCACAACCCTGTCGTCTTCATTGGAAGCATATAGGTCAACTTTTGACTTATCAGTATTTCCAAGCTGAGCTAGTTTTTTATGTTCTTTGATTCGAACATTTAGGGGACGTTTAGTTTTTCCAATAAATAGGCTCTACCGCACTCACAGTACTTTATACAGATTTGGAAATTCACATCGAAAACATACGATATACAATGCATCAGACAGAGAATTCTTCCCTCCAGTTGCACAGACGAATAGGCGACATAATCAAGTGCGATAACTGAATGAATTCAACTGTCTTACTGCAATAATCTAGTCTTGTCTCTCTCTTATCGCAGTATGGTAGGGAACCTGCATTACACGTTAATTTGTCAGGCTGCCCTTAATACTCGATTCAAGTATTTACTGTTGCCTAACATACTAAAGAATTACGCTCCTCTAAACGATAAGAGAGAGACAAGAGTAGAATATTGAAGTAAGACAACGGAATTCAATGTGTTACAGCACGTGGTTGTCTCGACTATTCATCTGTGCAACTGGAGGGAAGAATTCTCTGTCTGATGCATTGTATATCGTATATTTCAGATGTGAATTTCCAAACCTGTATATGCTGCTTTTGGTTTCATTGTCAGGTATAGTTTCGGTTGGGTTAGCCCGGACAGTAAATCTTTAGTCTTGAATGCTGTTCTCACATCCTACTTATTCCAATTTTTCGAATTTTTCAGAATAACTATTCAACATATGGTATTTATCACATTGGTCATCGATTCGGCTGGTTAGCTTTGACTTTTTGTAGGTTGGGGTGTTCATCAATAATTTCAAGTCAGAAATGAACAAGAAGGGCAAGGATTCTCTCCAATTTATCTAGAATTTCTTTTCCAATAACTACTAGCAGCTTCGGTGCTCAACATTATGAAATATTCACGAGTAAAGTAGAGACTAATAATAATTTCTAGGAAATATAGCCCATTGTTTGGTCTCCCTATAGAACCGCGGGTTACGCAATCTAGTCTTTTCTCCTGAAGTGACTGATTTCGTTCGTGGTTTGTGAGCCGCAGGAACGTCTACCTTGAATATAATAATAATAATAATAATAATAATCTTTATTTAGTAATAAATACTAGTTACAAATTCTGAATATCATTAAGTAACCAACTAAAAGTATTGCTCCTTAACATAAGAAATTAACAATTTTCTAAAGGTAGCATATCTGCTACAGGTCTTCAGTGCACTGGGTAACTTATTGTAGCATATGAAACCACCAACCAGAGTGGATCCCATTGTCAAATTAGTACCATATGTCCCAACAAAAAAACTATTTTGGTTTCTGGTGCTATACTGGTGAACCTCAGAAACATACCGAGTCCTCCTGGACAAGTAACCTGGCAACACATCATGCTCAATTTTGTAAATAAGATCTAAAGTTTTGAATTTAATTCTCTGCCTTACTGTCATCAAATTTAATGCTTCTAACATTGATCTTATTGGTGTTCTTCTATTGCATCTGAGAACCATTCTCATACCTCTATTTAAAACTATCTGCAGTCTACTGATGGCATTAGACTTCAAATTGAACAAGAGTGATGCACAGTAATCAAGATGCGGCAGAACGATGGACCTAAATAACATGCATCTGGTCTTCATATCTATTTTATTACTCATCCTAGAAATGAACTGAATCTTCTGTGCAAGTTTCTTCGTTAAATAATCGGCATGAAGTCCAAAATCGAGACCTCCATCGAGTATAATGCCCAGATATTTGATCGAGTCAACGTTCTTCAACAAACTGTTCTCGACTTTGATTACAACTCTCTCTTTATTAATGATTCGCAATGTGTTCTGCTTTCCAAAAATCATATAACACGATTTATTAAAATTGATCTTCAATTGATTGTCGTTGAGCCAATCACTCAGGAACTCTAAATCTTCATTAAGTAAGGAACTTAAAATGTTGATATTCCTGCCGATTATATACAGCATGGTATCATCAGCGAATAATTTTATTTTACAATTTTTAAGATGTTTTTTTATATCATTTAAATATATTAAGAACAATATTGGCCCCAACGTTGTGCCTTGTGGCACGCCATGTACAGTTCCCTTGTTCGAAGATAGCTCATTGTTGAATTTGACTCTCTGTGATCTGTCAGTCAAATACGTTGTGAACCATGCCATAACAGTACCCCTTATTCCAATTTTATCCAACTTTTTCAGTAATAATCTTCTATTTATTGTCTCGAAGGCCCTCCTAAGATCAATAAATGCCGCCAATACGATGTTGTTTTTATCTATTTCTTTCAACCATTCATCACAAATATCCACAATGGCAGTCTCGCAAGAATGTCCAGGTCTAAAACCTGACTGATCGTCTATGAGAACATTATTTTCATTAAGATATTTCATCAATTGATCTTTAACTACTAGTTCAAGAACTTTTTCGTAAACAGGTAGTGTATGAATGCCTCTAAATTCTTCACAATTTTTTGCATTTGGAACTTTTTCAATAGGTATGACAGTGGACAACTTCCAAGATTCGGGAAAAATACCGCTCTCAAGTGACGCGTTAACAATGTCCAAAAAACGATTGCCTGCCACATCAAATGCATCTTTAAAATATCAGCTGTTATGTCATCAGGACCATTAGTTTTTTTTATGTCTTTTATATAATTTTTTAGTTGTTTCATTGTTATCTTCGTAAATGTTGAAAATTTTGCACATTCATCAATTTCAGATATATAGTGATAAGGATCCCTTGCTTTCATCGTACTTGACACAATGTCATCAATACTACTGACAAAAAACTCATTAAATTCCTCGGATATTTCAGAGGCTCTCGTTAAAATTTTATTTTTGAACTTTACATTACCTGTAGAATTAACCACTTTATTGGAAAATAGAGCTTTTAAATTTTTCCAAATATTTTCATTCGAACTATTCTTTATTATATCATAATAGTACTTTTTTTCCGATGTTCTTAGCTTCGCTGTTACCTCGTTTCTCAACTTTTTATAAATGTTCCATTGATCGCCACAACGTGTAAAAATTGCCCTCTCATATTGAGCATCCCGTTTTTTCATAAGCTGTCTAATCTCTTCATTCAACCACTGCAATACTCCCTTGTTCTTAACGACAATTTCAACTTTGGGGCACATACTATAAAATATTTTATGTATAGAATCAATGAAACCGTCTGCCAGTAAATTCACATCAGTTGGGGTATTATCCCAACCACACTTTCTGAGTTCATTTTGAAATTCATCGGGTATATATTTATTATATAAACGTTTAGTTATGGAAGTACTGACAAGAAAAGAATTCAAGGATCCCAAATTAATAGATATTATTGAGTGATCCGACAACTTAGGAGTCAAGTGAACAGTGTGGTCTAGACATCTATCATTAGTTATGACATAATCAATGAGGGTGGAACTGTCTTCGGTGATCCTTGTATACTCATTAACAATTTGTTTGAAACCTGACTGATCAATTATAAACTTACATTTTTCTGCATAGAAAGAATTCTTCTTGAAGTCCAAATTAAAATCACCGACACAAACAAAACATCCTTGATACGTTGAAAATTCTTCTAAAAAGTCACTAACAAAATCCAAGAAAATCGGTACGCGAATCCCAGGAGGGTGATATAAAGTGGTTAACAGCAATCGTCCTTTACGCACCTTTATTTCCACACTAATAAGCCATAGGTATGGTTCGGAAATTGTGGTTAAAACGGTGTAAACAATCCCATATCGTAAACAAATCATCACTCCTCCAGTTCTTTTGTTATCTGATGGACAGTTAAGAGTCACATACCCGGGAATACTTATTTCGTTTGGCTGTATATCGTGTGTGATGTGTGTCTCACATAGAGAAATAATGTCGGGCTTCCACTGTTGAATGAAATGAACTATTTTATTCTTATTATTAAGGAATCCCTGGCAATTAAAATACACCATGCTTTTGTGTTTGGTTTGCTATATCTCACCAAAATTGATTTTCTTTGACAAGCTGTCAATAATTCTCCCGTAGCAAGGACAATCCCGATCATATGCTGCATGATCGGTTTGCAGTTTTATGCCTAATTTTTCAACCTTCTTTGTACAGTTAATACATTTTTTTTCCGAATTTTTGCAATCTTTTGAGTCATGATTTTCTGAGCAAATGAAACAAGATCTTTCATTTCTACAGTCTTTCTGAAAATGATTAAAACCCGCACATTTGTAGCAACGGATAATATTATAGTAGTCGCTTATGAAACAACTTCTCCATCCAATATTCACTTTATTTCTACACTTAATGAATTTATAAACAGAAGAGTCTACTTCCATAATTATATTTGCAGTGTTCTTTCGTGATTTAGGTTCAAATTTACGAATAATTCTTATTTTATCAGCAATATTTTCATCAATTTCTTTCCAATCATTCTGGAAGACTAAGCATTCTACAAGTTCTGCGTCCTCGTAATCCATGTATTTACTTTCGGTTCCCATGACGATAATTCTCGGATTTTTCATGGAAGCATCTACAATTTTGTATTTATCACCTAATTTCTCATTCAATTTTGTAGTGATAAGATCCTTTGTTGCATTATCCTTGCAATTAATGGCGATTCCTCCACTTCTTATACTTTTTACTCCATCTATACCGACTTTAAGTTTAGCGGGGTCGATTTTATCCGTAATCTCCGACAATGTTAAATTGCTTTCCTGATTATTGACAGGTTTAACAAGTAATACTTCTGAATATGATCTTCGAGACTCGGTAAATTCATCACCCATTTTAGTTTTCTGTAGAAGTTTTATTATATTTTCCTTATCTTCAATAATTTTATTTTTCGCTAATAATAATTCCTGTAGCAAAGATATGGTATCGGAACCTTCACATTTTAAACAATGAAATTTTAACTTTCGGTTTTCTTTACCAAGAACCTTAATTTCAGACTTTGATAATCCTGAACATGATTCACATATTTTCTTCCTGCACCCATCGCACTCCACTGTACTTCTTTCCAATGAAACGGTACTACAGATCCCGCACTCCATGGCCACCTTTACACTGTCACCATACCATCTGTCCGATAATTTCGTGAATGAATGGATAAATTAATAAAGTTTATTCGCGACAAAATGTTGTAATGTTTTACCCGCAGATATAGTTCAGATTTTCGAATTCACTACATCGAAACCATCAAACTGTTGTATTTTACAATTTCCGATATCAAGTTAAACAACAAAATTCAGGCTTTTACCGGAGCAATCAACAAACAAACCATCAACGATGACATATTATACATATCTAATAATAATAAATCACGCCGATGACAAAGAGCACGCATAGCGTAGGATCGGAAATAAACCGAACGCTTTAGATCCGTTCGGTTCTTACAGAGAGGGATCAGACAGGATTATCTATTTCTTATTATGTATTATGGACTTTTCCAACACAAGCTCTACTTGTCCATGATGACTTGTTCAAGATAAGCGCAAACGGAGAAATAGGACAAGAATATAATTTCCAATTTTAGATGCTTTTAATATCTTCATTGGTTTGGTTTTAATGAATGTAATCAGCTTACAGCATTTCAGGATGTTTCATTGAAGAAAATAAAATGTGGTTATATAAATTGGAGTTACATGATAACTAAATAGCTTTACTGTCTGTTACCAAAGCCATTATAATAAGAAAAAATATTCATTATCGAAATTGCTTGGCAAAAATGTAACACCTGAGCTATTTTTTATGATCATTGCTTCGAACATTCAAAGGACGTTTAGATTCTTCAATACAGACTCACCACGCTCACAAGGTTAGTTTCAGTTTTAGTTTGAAAAGGGGTTACAGTTCACTACAACCTCAAGTTCTATTGTGCCTCCTTACAGAGCTGTTCTGGCCACACCCTTCACAGCTCGGCTTCCAGTTCCAGAGATCTAATGAAATCTAATATCTGTGGAGGCTTCAACGAGGCTAGTTCCTCACTCTTACAAGTTTCTCGCCCAAAGTATTCTCTCTTCAGGCTCGCAATGCCTGCACTATTCCATGACTATTTGAATGGAGGTTTCTTCCTCCTGCCCACAGAACCTACACTCATCAGTGTCCGATAATCCTAAACAGGTGCTTCCTGAGGTGACAGTGTCCTGTAAGAAAGCCAGTGAGGATGTTTAATTGAAAAGATCAGATATCTTTTGGACCTTGCTGTTTCAAAGTTCCGAAGAAACTTAGTGGAATGATCCATCCCTGGAAGATTCCGCCAGAGTTTTTCCCTCTCGGCTTTCTCCTTCTCCAGAAACTCCTTCTTATAGGTATATTTACTTATACCACAGAAGGGTTCTTGGCCAATGAGTGACATTCGTGCGCCCTCTTTGGCGAATGTATTGGCCTATCACAAGTTCACAAGGTACTTCATTTAATATACAATTTTTTGTAAGGTGATATTTATTATTCGGTTTTAATTCAATTAGATTAGCCTTGATAGTATCTTGAGTCTTGAATGATGTTCTCACGTTGTACTTATTTCTTATTCTTCTAATCTTTTCAGATTATTCTTTAACATAAGGTATTACATTGGTTAATGTTTGTGCCGGTTCAGCAGAAACGAGGACAATGTTATGAGTTTTGGCAGTCAGCTAGTAAGAATAGAATCTTACTAACGGCATCTCGAACCAATCCTTGCGACTACCTCCATAACACAGTATTCTGTGTCGATAATGCAGAAAGCTTAAACAACATGCATGCAGATTCTCTTGGCGATATGCGTGAATAGCTCAGGAGTCTGAGTTTAATAACTGATGATTTTAATATATCTGCTCAACAAGAAGATTCTGATAAATCAGAGCTAGTTTGAAATCCTTCGAATGAATAACATTACGTTTCAAGGGGTGAAATTTCCATAATATTCCATAATATAAGAAGAAGGAATTGGTGGAAGTAGCTTTCCTATCAGCTACAGAAAATCGCATCAGGTAACCGTATGTTGATCTCAGAAAATTCGGGACTCCATTAATGAGATCCAGCCTTAAAAAGATCAAATAGATTGTTTGACAACTGATTCAATTAAAAAGAGATCGAAATCATCGAAGATTGTTTTCTGCGGGCTCTCAAAATGACGAACAATTTCGAAGAGCGTCTAAAGTTGCCAGTTTCTAGTGTTTTTCTGATCACGGCTGGCGAATGCGGGTCGAAACGTTGAATGCATATCAGACTTTACGTCAAGGCTTGCTATACTCACTCAGTAGTCACAGTAGCTGTTGCATCTTTTTCAGAAATATCTATTTCCTGATCTATCCTATATATGACTGTAACATGCCTGTACATAAGTATACAAATATCTAGTTTATATAAAAGAGAATATTAACGATATTCCTAAGCTTTCTGGTGACTTCAAATATAAAACAAGAAATGTTAAAACATTGTTCCCCAGCACAGAACGTCTAAGTATGAAACCTCTCCACATTTCCAACGTATTACAATGTTCAACCATTTACCTGTTGCAATGAGGCTGCTTGGTTTTTCTGTGTTCAGATCTAGGTTAAGATCTCTGTTAGTGGATAAGGCTTATTATAGTAAAAATTTGCGAAATTTTTCAGTGATACAATTTTGTTTAAATTGATCTCTATTTTTTTCTTTCTTTCTTTGTATACTGGCATGTCTTATACACCACTGTGTGTCTGAATGTATTAATAAACATTTCTATTAATATTATTATTCTCAATATGAAGCCGGAACCTTCCCAGACATATGTAAGATCCAGCCCTGGATCCCTCACCGAAACGACCTGTCACTCGCTAAGTTCCGAAGAATGCACGTGTAAAAAAATTCATTCTGGATCTGAAACAATAAGAAAAACGCTGTACCCGCCAGCGTTCCTTTATAGCGTCTCTGTTTACAGAGACCGAAACCTCAAGATGTGTACACCCGCGTACAAAGGATCACGCTCAAAAAGTGGGCATTAGAACGCGTTTTTCTTTTCTGGCGATGCCGGAAACTGCGCTCAAAAGAAAATAATAAGGCCAGGTTGATGGTTGGAGTAGCTGGTGAACAGGAACGTATCCTGAGATTTATTAATTACCTACCTGACATTCCTCGAAAGCAAGTATATCATCCTGGCCTTTCATTTGTTTCATTGGTAATATTATATTTTTTGCACACAATGTGAAAAGATGAAGGCTATCGAATTGATGTCGAATTTGGGGATAATTGAGAGATTGTTTAATAGATATGCAATATGTATTAAGAAACAACACAACTGAAAGAATGTGTTGACGTGAAATGCTGGATGATACAACATTTATTGAAATCTTATTTCGGCTATTTCCAATAAGGAGTGGCACAAAAGTCTATCTAAAAAAGCATAAGGGCTTCAAACCTCTACTAAAATTGAAGAAGTTAAAAATCCCCGAAATTTTCAAGCAAAAGTCTTTCTCAAGAAATTATTAGAAAATTAAATATTCGCAATTGAACAATTATAACCACAACCTACAACAAGTGAAACCGAACCAAATAAAAACCATATTTTGAAGAGTTATTTGAAAGAAAAGTTAAGAAAAATTTAAAAGAACTACAAGTTGAGTGAAATTCGTTGTCTACTGAAGAGATCTTGGGATTTATAACAACTAGAAGAAAACTGATAACACATTTTCGAGCTTTTTTCTCCTGACTAATCCGAATATGAAAACAGAGCCAGTTTATCTGTCATAGGTTCAAACTTTGATTGAAAATTGAGGAATTGTCATTTTCAATGATGCTGAATAACTCGTTATTCAGTTATCAGTTTTCTTCTAACTGTTATAGTTCCCGAGATTTCCCTCAGTAGACAACGAACTTTGCCCACCCTGTACAATCTGACAGCAGCATACAAAACTCAAAACACTATTGGGAAGAGTCTAACTAGAGAACAACCTGATAATAAACATCTACTGACCAAAATTGCATATATAAAGTACCTGAAAAAACCCTATATTGGAGAAATCCTCTGAATGTTCATATCAAAGAACTCAAAAAATTAACGGCAACGTTGGAAATTAAAGGAAGCAGCTTTATTCAATTACCAGAACTCCCAACAGTCATCCATCTCTTGATCTCAGAAAAATCTGGGCTCCTATAAAGAACTGATTCGATCAAATATATACCATAGTGTTTTTCTGAAAACCGCCAAGAATGACGAACACGAAAGTTGATCTTCATCTTACAAGTCTTAAGTGTTTTCCCTGACGACACAACACCACGTCTTTCGAATGCTAGCCGGAACATTCTTACTATACAAGAATCAAAAGTGAAGAACATATTATGCTAAATTTTATTTCAACAAAAGAAGGTGATAGTAACTTTCTCCCTTGCAGTGAATTATTATGGTACTGATCTAAACATTCGCATATCTTGGATCTTTTCACAAAAATGAACAATGAACAAATTCGGGTTTCGTCCACAGACCTGACCTAACCTAACCTTACCGCCAGGCTGTGTTTCTTTGCTCACTTCAGACACGGCTTTCTAAACCTCCTGTCTTTAGAAGGCCGTGCTTCAGATGAGCAGCTATGATTCTGGTCTAGAAAGTCTTCGCCGTATTGTGGAACTCGAAACTTAGCAACCTAGCGTTCTTCCTAAATAATTTCGATGTTAGATTCTTGGTACAAATGCACTATTAGGACAACTGAAGCACGGCTAATCCTAAGTCTATCCGTGACTTCTCACAATGCGAAGCCACTATACTATTCTTGCTCCATTGAACATCGGCAAACTATTGCCAGGCATAATTGTAATGGATATTTCAAGTATCATAGCTAAATCGATATAAGCCGCTTTTCAAACATTGGTTTATTAAAAATAAAGGAATTCGTGTTGTGAATATTTTTGAAAGATACTTCTGAAATAAATAAAGATTCAATGAATAGGAAATCAGCCATCTGTAGAATCTAATGAATCGAAGATATAATCAAATATGATGGAAGGCTCACTTCTGATGTTTCCAATTTTATGGCCCTATAAACTCTGCCATCAAATTACCTATGACTCGTTTCAACTGAAGCGAAATTTTCTGGTCTATCTAGCTGAAAGCAGAATCGAACATGTCATAGCACTTTGAAAGAATCCTTTTTCATCGTTATCTGTAGAATTAGCAATAATCGACATGACGAGTTATCTAACTCAACTCAACACATTATTCGCATTGATGTACGTTATACGCAATGCCTTAATGATTCAGGTTCTTCATATCTTTTTCGAATGCAGCAAATATTAACTATTCCAAACGAATCGTCACCCTAGCTTCAGTTATCATGACAAATAAGCTTGCACAGCTAATTCTGAGTGTGGCATATATCATGTTCACCCTATTCTTCGTGTTTGAAGCCGAGATAATTACATCTCGAGCAAGACTCGTTAGTATGTGGAAATTGGGACGTACAACTTTTAATTTGAATTATAAATCATTGCTTGAGAGCTTCGAACATTGGGTTTTCTGAAATGAAACCTTTATAAGATACGGTAACTTTACTGTTTGTTCAGTTGAAATAGGAATATAGCTCTGTTTTCATGGGAATATGGGATCTATCTAACTTTATTGTGAGCATTAGGCCTTCTTATAACCTTTTTCCTTTAAAACATAAAACGTGTACAACTTGAGGTTCTTTTCAGTTACACGAATAGAACATTACCCTAAAGAGGGCATTTACATTCGTTATTATAAACACGTACACTAACCTAAGCTCTACTCCATTTCTCATAATTGGGTTATAACAAGATCTATGAAGAAATCTTGTGTCTCCTCTTCCTACCAAAGAAAGGCTATTTCTTATGGCAGCAATCTGTTGGGGAGAAAGATAAATATAGAGATGTTCTTAGAGCAACGAGTACCTGATTATATTTCCTCAGTTAGATTATAATACAATGCTCAAGCCTGATCACGATGGGTGTAAGTTTCCATTTACAAAGTATTAGATCCAAGATATGCCCATGGAGGCCATTTCAATCTTTCGATGTTATCGCGTGTACCATTTGTCAGCTGGTGAGCACGACCATTCTTCTTCCAGGGCAGTGGCGTGGGAAAGGGGTGTTATCAAACGGGATTGAACAAAATTTTAGCTGTTGATATTTAATTTTCAACTAAAATTTTTTCCACTGACCATAGAAAATTTTATTATTAACTATCATAATATCTTGAGAATCAGAATTCTATGTGTACCTGGTATTTGGGAATGTGGTTTTTATTTTCTTTTTCTCGAAGATGAGACCTATCCTGTCGGAGCCATTTAAATGAACAGAAGGAAAACCTTGGAAGGGAACGTCTCCGCAGGTTCGCTTTCATTATTATTCTGATTTCTATGGATAGATTTGTTGATTTTGAATCTACTATATTCATTTCGTAATAGAGCGGATTTCAGTTCGTGCTGACTTTTCCAGTTGTCAGTGATTTGGACAGATCTATAACTTATATGGATGAGTGTTCTTAGCGTACCTAAAAAATGACCATCCAGAAGAACTTTGACTCCAAGCTACGGGAGAAGGAATAAGGATAAAGGAACACACCGAAAAGTTCATAGTAAATATCGTTAAATGTTGACCAGATGGTTTTGAAACTACGATGGGTGCTGGTGCTGGAGCCAAGAACTAAGTGAACACTATCGTTAGGCTTCTATTCGAGTGTTTTTCAGGCAAAAATACTTGCAATCGAGAAATGCATAGATAGAAATCTGGAAAGAAACAATCAAGGGTGTGACACAGTGGTCCATTCTGAAAGTCAAGCTACTATTAAAGTACTGAACTCCTATACCATCGATTCAAAGCTAATATGGAAGTGCCGAAGAGAAACAGCAAGGTCTCTTTAGCCTGGTTTTCTGTTCACTCAGTAATCAGAAAAAATAATGAGACTAATACACGAGCAAAAAGAGAGCGTTAATGCCACTTATTGTTCCAGAAATTTTGGTGGTGCTAGGCAAATGCACCTACAAGGAAGAAATTTTTGAGGAGGAGGAAACTGAAAGAGAAGTACTCTTGAGAAATCTACCGGAAGTGGATCATATCGCAAAGTTCTTCCGGAAATTAAACACTGTAAGATCCAGAAAGTATTTGGATATCAGTAAGAATAAGTTACGCCTCTACTGACTTTCCAAATGGACATTGTCGTCTTGGAAAGTATATGATGAGAATTGGCTCAAGAGGACCTGGCCTTTGTGTAGATTCTGTGGGGCAGTGGTTCATCTGGAAACAAAATGCCTCGTTTTTGCGAGCCTGCGCAAAGAATGTATTGGACAGAAGATTCAAGGGAATGCACAGTAAAAATTTGACGGATTTGATATTTTTAACAACAAATTACTTCAGCTGCTTCCATTTCAACTTCTTTAATATTTCTTTATATCCTGTCAGAGTGAAGTATTTTTTTTTGTTCATCAGTTGTTGGAGAATACATTTTTAATCTCCATGTTTTTTATTGTTGTATCAAAATACCTCTGAATTCGTCCTAATTTCGATGCGAAAATATCCAATACAAAATTTTAATAATCAATTTCGTGTAGAAGTCTTCAATAATTTTCGGTGTCAAATCGACCATTGAAAAGTGTTATACTCTATCTGCTGTGAAAAAATACATTAAATGGTTAATTATCGCACCATGAGGTTTCTCTGTAAACCGCAAAAAATTTTTTTTACAAAGTCAAATTGCTACCATAGCAAGACAAATATCAACCACTCCCGGTGTAAAATATATTCACCATCACAGTGTCTATTGAACCTGGACCCACCTATGGTGTTGAATAGACACCAAAATAGTGTGTATGGATATAGACACCGCCAAATGTTATTTTGGTGTCCAATGTCATGTCTTTTTTTATTGTGCAACGCGAATCTAGCTTACTTGATGCCTTCTCAGAGTTTTAGCTATATGGCAATTGCGAAAACAGTTCTGGTGGGGCACAAAAGACATTAACGTGGAATGTAACTCCTTAACAATCTACAATCTACTCAGAAGCGGAAGTGCCCTTGAAATTTAAACCTCCAAATCTGCGCCACTGACCCCGCATAAACAAACATATTAGTACGGATCCGCGCAAAAAGAAAAAAACACTACGGTTGCACACATATACACGTCCATATAAATTGGTTACATCCCGACAGGTAAAGATGTTAAATTATAGGCGTACTTGAGAAACAAAGAGTCCGACCACGACGTTGAAATATCGGCATCTCATGACCCAATTTTGGGCCCATTAGTAAGACCGAGGTTCGCTCGATGATGAGGATGTGGTTACGTGCATTTAAGGGCATAATGAGCTCCAAATTACGTTTGTTTCGCTACCGCCAAGAGAAAGAGCAGCTGGTTAGGATTGGTCGATTCTGAATCGTGGGATTTTTCGGAAATGGAAAGTTTGTATAGACTTGAGTATTTCCAATTTGACATACTGAAGATATACAGTGAGTTTCATAACAACGATGTCGAACGCCAAGTAGATTTTTCATGCATTTTGAGACGAAAAGTTCATATAAACATTGGTCCGAAGAGGCTTCGTTACCGAGATACGGGATGTCATAGTCAAGAATTTTTTTTTTGATTAATTTGAAATTGAATATTGCTATTGAATTGAAATTGGGTATGCGCTAACCCCATTCAAAATGCACTGTAAATTTTCAAGAAAAGCTCTGAGCTTTTGAGCGCTCGTTCTTTGATGGAGAAAAAAGACCTCGAAATAAAAATAAATATATTAATCAGTATTTCTATGATTTTTGTGATATTGGTTGGACAAACTGTTTTCGGAGAACATGGGAGTTCGCTATATCTCGGTGAAGGCCATAGCGGTCAAATAGAATCGATTTTTTTCTCGAATATATTCAAAAGAAGAAATCCGATCTGAAATTTATGTTCATCTGATCCATAATAATAATACTACTTGTGAAAATGAGAGTTTTAGTATCTGTTATTCGATGCAAAAGGTTCAACCCACATATAACCAGGTCAGGGAATATATACAAACTTCAAACAGAACAAGAAATAATATGGACTGAATGGAATGCATCAAAATTTGAAGAAACCTCTATCTTTGAGCTGGTCAATCCTTTCTGCTAATGACATCATTCATGTAGAATACGATAAGATCTGATGAATGGGGAATATGTGTTTCATGAAGATTTGATGAATCCACACATAATACAAGGTGTGCAAGATCAGCTTAGCGAGTATTTGGAAATACTGCTCTTTAGGATCGGAAAGTTTTTTGCAGAAGCTACCCCAACAGTTCAGTAAAACAAGAATTCCGAAGGAATAATCCAGACGACGTGTTTGGTCTTAAGCAAACCTGTTGAAATGAGGTGAATTGAATATCAAATAAACAATTTTTTTTTCAGGCAAAAATATACGATTACCGATGAAGAAATGCAAAAAGTTCAAATGCGGATCTGTTCAGTATACATCTTTGTATACATTTCACAAAAATTATGATGAGTTTCGAAGGTCACATAACTTTATTTTCTTTTAGTTTAATAATCTTAAACAGGGAGGTACCTTACACAGGATCTATCACAAGCGTAATTTATTTAAGATTGAAACATTCCAGGTTGTACATGTTGAGGTGTTGAGTAATTTCCACATTTTCAGAAGAATTACAGATGAAATTTAAGTTCGAAGTGTTTCAGGATATTTCATGAATATTTATAGTTACCAAGATAATAAATATTTCATGTGACTATCCCACACTGTATAAAACTTCTTTTACATCATTCTATCAGGCTGAAAATAAATGGAAATGGAATGGAAAATGGAACAAATGTTATTCCTGTAATTTTCTTCTCGTTTGTCTCTTTTCTGCTTGAACAGAGCCTTACAGCACACGATACCATTTCATAATTGTGTATTAAGCAGCAAAATCACAACTGTAACAAAAAAATTCAAAACATGTAAAATTTGACGTTAATGTGGTAGTAATATGGTGGATTTGATACGACGTTTATTCCAATGATGACAACTCTTTACCGTTCTATCTTTATGGATCTATAGGAGTATTCTGAATTATTTTTCTCTTATTCTTATGCGATCAATGGTGGGAAACTGTCTCTACAAGATCGAACGAACTTCACACAACATTGTTCAATCGATAAATTAATAATTAATAACTTTAATAAAATTTATTACCAGATTCTTCTTTCTCCATATCTGATGAGTCTCGTCGTTGCTGTTTAATTCGGGTAATACTTCTTACCCTTTCAAAAATATGGAAACATGCTATTATGTTGAAAAAATGATAAGAAAAAAAGGAAATGATATCATTAATTAGAGAAGATTATAACTCTATCCATAAAGCTAGCCTGCAATTATAACAGTAACCACCAGCATTATTATCCCTGTTGCTGATCCAAATATACATTATAGGGTAAGGTGGGGCAAGTTAGCGAACGGGGCAAGACGACGAATTTGATTTTGATGAAAATCAAAAGCAGAAATCTGTATTATATCAAACCCTGTGATGTCTAGCCGGGACCTAGTAATACCTTAAAAAGATATGTGGCGCTTTCTTCACTACGTTCGAATGTATGCTTGAATTGTGTTTACTGGTTGGTCGTTATAATATTGCCGTGAGCTGAAGTAAGTTTCTGTGCAAAAAGTGAGGTCAGAAATTTTCCTTATTGAAGTTTATTTTGTTGCTAGGACCCAATAGATTGAGAATGTAAGTAGCACACACTAATTCTTCTTATTGTTTGTTTTATTTATAACAATTTTGTCATAAATTCGCTCGGGGGCATGTTGACGGGGGCAAGTTAACGAACTCGTCATCTTGCCCCAAGGAGTTTTTCTTGAAATATTTTTTTTACAGATGGTGCGTAACTATGTGAGAAAAAGTGAACGCCGGTCGTGGTCAGAAGATAGCTTAATTGCTGCGATTTATGCTGTCGAAAATGAAAATATGGCAGTTAATAGAGCAAGCATAGTTTATGAAGTGCCTGAATCAACACTGCGGAGGTATGTTAAAAAGAACAGGGAAAACGAAAAGTTACCAGAAAGCGGCGGCAGATTTAAGCGCACATTTACAGAAGCTCAAGAAATTGAACTCACTAACTATATCAATGATTTCAACATTAGAGCGTTTGGTATTACCTCTTTGCAGTGCCGAAAACTTGCCTACGAGTTTGCTGAAAGAAACAATATTCAACACCATCAATTCAACAAAACTCTGAAACTGGCCGGTAAAGACTGGTTGATTTCTTTCATGAAACGGCGCAAAATCAGCTTGAGGACCCCTGAGTCTACTTCAATCGGACGTTTAATAGGGTTTAATCGAGTGGAGGTGATGAGGTTTTTTGATTTGATTCGGGAACTTAAAGTGAAATACAATTTTACACCTGATCGAATATATAATGCGGACGAATCAGGTTTGTCCACCGTTCCAACTAAGCAGCCAAAAATTTTATCTCCAACTGGATGCAAGAGAGTTGCGAAAGTGGCTAGTGGTGAGCGTGGCCGGAACACGACTGTTGTTTGTGCCATGAATGCACAAGGTTCATACGTTCCACCCTTTTTTGTTTTTGCCAGAGTGAGAATGCGTCCTGAACTATTACATGGATGTCCCCCTGTCCCCCTAATTCCGGAGGTATAGCTCAACAGAGCGGATGGATGAACACAGATGCTTTTGTTCAATACCTTCACCATTTTATTAAATACACCTCTCCTTCTAACAAAGTTCCCGTTTTATTGATTGTTGATAATCATTCATCCCATACATCTTTAGAAGCAATCATTTATGCAGAGAAAGTGGGGTTATTATGGTTGGTTTGCCACCTCACACAACTCACCGATTGCAGCCATTGGATGTGGGATTTTTTGGTCCTCTTAAAACATTCTATAGCCAGGCCTGCGACAATTTTTTGGTGGATAATCCTGGTAAAACTATAACAGATAAAGACGTAGGACAGCTGTTTGGAAAAGCCTATTTAAAAGCAGCAAATTTAGGAACTGCAGTTAAAAGCTTCGCTAAATGTGGAATCGAACCCTTTGATCCGGACGTTTTTAGTGAAGCAGACTTTGCACCAGCTTCAGTTAGTGAGCGCAGACATGTCACCGCAGAAGAAGTCTCTACTGATGATGAACCACTCATCAACATAAAGAATAAACTAAAAAATAGATCTGAAATGTCCTCAGAATCAGCTAGTTTATCCAGTTTGCAAAAAGTTTCTAGCGTGGTTGGACTTAAAAATGATGATGATAAAGAGAATGAAAGGGAGCACTTGGTACAGGAAGATTTGGCTGTCGCAGGTTCATCGGGTCTTCAAAACTTGAAACCCAATCACCAAATTAATTTTGTTGAGATAAGGCCTTTACCTGAAATAAATCGACCGGTCCTGAAAACGAACAGAAAAAAGCAGAAGGCATCGATATTGACTTCAACTCCAAATAAACAAGACCTTGAAGAGAAAGAACGAGAAAAAAATGAAAAAAATCAGGCTAAGAAAGAAAATGTGAAGAAAGGCTAAAAGAAACGTTTTCAAACAGACTGGAAAAAAATATACTGAAGAGGCTCAAAAAGAATTTGAAATTTTTTGTCCCAGCTGCGAAGAACCATACACTGAGCCTCTAGTTGAAGATTGGATAAAGTGCGGTGTATGCGAAAATTGGTGGCATGAGGCCTGCACGAGCTACGAGAACAGGGGTGTCTTCATATGTGACCTTTGCATGTAATCGTCATCTTGCCCCAATATGTCCCAACTAACAATTTATGTTTTATAAATGTCCTGGGAACGTTTACAGAACATTTTTTATAAATATCAATGTCGCTATAACGTTTTGACAACGTTTACACAACTACTATAAAACCAAAAAGGGCGCACTCTTGTGCAGCAATTTTGTTCTTTAGTTTATTTTATTATGGCTTCCACAGCCTTTACCGGATAATTGTGTAAACATTTATAAAATAATTATAAAACATAGCTTGCAACAATTATAAAATAGTTTTATTGAAACAGTTATAGGATGAAATATTACTTTTTGTTGCTAAAGTATACCCTCTGAGAATAATTTATTTTTAATGGTCCTTAAGACAACAAAAAGGCAAGTAAAGTACATATGTTTGAGTTATATTTGTCACTAAGTCAGCCATAATACATTTAGTCCTGATAAGTAGCTACATACCCAATACCAGACAGACAAAAATTCCACTTGCTATCTGACGGTTGATTTTACTGCCAAGAATTTTTCTGTATAATATATAGGACATGTATAACAAATTTTCAAGCGCTGCAAATATCTTGGTTTTTATAGAGTTTTACGAGAAAAGGTCAAAAATATAATGGTGTATTTTTTACTCATTTTGACCTGTTATGTAATAAAATATTTCAAAGAATGCATCTTTTACAATTATATGAATACTAAAGTAGTCAGTTAATGCATTTCATCATTAAAAAATAATTTTTTGTAGTACACCTAATAATGGCCGCTGTAAGCTGGAATAAGAACAACACAAAATATGGCTGCCATGTTATAAAATACTTTTTCCACCTTGAGAGTTCTTATAAAATATGTAAAAAACATAATTATACTTGTAGACCTATACCGGGTGTCACAGAATATGGAAACACGCTAGCATTCGAGTACTTTCATGTTATCGATTTCGTTTTTTTAATGTGAAATACTTCGGATGGGAACAATTCAACCCAGAGAAAATGTACTTATTCCGGTTTTACCGGAAATGAATCAGTTCTTTGGTTTTCAAATGGCACACTAGGTATATTTTCTCTATACTCATTATACACCTCATTCTTAGTACAACGATGTGTCAGTTGTCAACCATTTGGTTCAACAGCATCACTTGAAGTACAATCATTTGATTTATCCGATGCGAGTCACCTGTTGCTTCCTTTATAGGGAGATCCGGTGCCGGTATATTATCACAAATATGAATTCATCACCAATAATATTTTGGTAGCATTTTTTAACTTTTCTGTAATATGCTCCACTTTTTTAGCTTTCTTCGATTTACCTAGCGAATTCATAATAATAAAGAGTTCACGAGCGTGTCATGCACTTCAAGATAAAAAATAATAGTAAAATAGCGATTTGTTTTATAAACGTATCAATAAATGCTTCTGAGACCTCACAAACTTTTCTGTTTTATAATTATTTTATATGACTTGTATTATGATAGAGTTCATTATAATTATATAATAGTTTTTTTAATGTGGCTTCTGAGTGCAATTTGCTTTAGACAGCAGTAATATCAAAAAGAAAACATTAATAAATTAATTTTATAAATGTTTTACATGGCGCTTATAAAACAGTATTATAGATGTTCGCAAAAGAACAAACTAGTATCAGATAACACCGGTATAATCTATTATGAAACAAATTTGTTCGGTAGGCTGACATGTTCTAACAATTGTTGTGTAAACGTTTATAAACAATATTATGACTTGTCGTAAAACTGTTTTATATATTTTGCACTAAGAACGTTCTTACGACTATCTTATAAAGCAAAATACTTCTCAAAAGCTCAATTGTGTCCCTGACAATTTCAATAAAACAAAATTGCTTTCGACGAGCAGTCATAAGCATTATAAAATAAACAGCACGAACAGTTAGGAATTATAAAATATCTGTGCTAGTGGGGTGCGTCATCTTGCCCCACTATTGGGACAAGATGACGAAATTGTAACACTTTGAAAATTTTCCATTTTTCCTTATGTTTTTTTTTCTAATTTAAGATTAGTTCATAAAAACAATTAAATGTTCTATGATTCTGTTATACTTTTGAAAAGTTTGAAATTATATGTAGTTTTATTTTTTATTTCATTTTTTACCTTAAGCTCGTCAACTTGCCCACCTTACCCTACCTACCAACAAACCAAAATAATCCTCCCAAAGCTTTCAAGAAAAAAAAAACACTTCTCTCCGCCCATGGAAATTCCCGCATCTAATAACCAACTCCTGTGTCACGAACCCGGCAATACCGTTGATCGAAATATCATGTCCTTTCTTAAATGGATTAGTTTCTAATTCGAATTTATCTGCCTCTCGTTCGTGACAACTGGCACGACCAGAAGCTTAAGCCCCCTGCAGAAACATCCATCATGGCAGGTTCAGACCTGAATACTTAAATAGGACTGTGTCCACCTGTAGTGTTGCTTGGCAGGAAGCAAATAACCATTTTTCATTTTCGAGGTAATCCCACTAGATGTGGGTTCAATTTTTTTTACGGGAAGTGCAGCTTGTTGCCTGCTCATATGATTTGGTGGAGGTATTCATAGACTAACTAACGGAGAATAGATGAGACACTATAGAACAAGCTTCAACGCCATCTGTGTTTTGTACAACATTACTAATTCGTGAAAAAGCTCAATTGAAAAAGGAATCTGTATCGTAAAGCTTCCTCAAAAAATTCTGTAGTGCCACCTTTTGAATAGGTAGGTACACGCATATACTAGAGGCAAAAAGTTTTTTGAATTCAATTTCCAAAAGGAAATCAGAAATGGATTCGTGCAAGTTATCGATGAGTGAGGAAATTTATTTTCATGAAAATAATACCTGCAACGAACTTTCATCTGATTTTCTTTTGGATCGAGAAATGAGGATCAATAATCAAATTCTGCATAGAATAAAAATTTTTAACTGAAATAGGTATCACCAATTGAAAATACAGATTTATTTCATAAATATCTAACCAATAAACTAATATTGCATTGAAAACATTCTCAAAAACTAAAACTAATGAATTCAATAATACAAAATATGAGTATTTACCGACTAAACTTATTCAATACATGAAAAACTTTTTTGAAAACTTCTTAATTCTTATAGGTAACAGAATATATATAATATATATTGTATAATTACCTCTTGCATCTCGATTTTCACATCCAATAACACAGCACGTCTTCACTCTTGCAGGCATATCGAAATTTATTATATTTCAAAAGAACGTGTCAAACCACTCCTTGTGTCAGTTGACAATTCAAAGGTTTTTGATAATATGATTTTACATACTATTTTCTCGATAGAATTTCCATGAATGCAACGCATCTAACTATCAATTGAAAATATTTTTTCGTGTATTAGTCTCTTCCTCCGACAGATGTCGCGGAATATACGAGTGGCTCATCTATACTCCGTTCACGAAAGGTTGAGCCGTCGGTTGGCCATGGAAATTTGGCATATTCCACCACCGTGTATATTAAAATTTTAGGTTATGTTCTTTATATTCTTGTCAGATTTATAAGCAATGTTGTCAATATGCATAGATTTCTTTGATAAGTCGCAAGCTCGTCGGACGAGACCGGGTACATTCGGCAACGTTGACATTATTTTTACTTTATGACAGTAAATACTCTGCCACTTAAGATAAATAAAGAAACGCCTACTATGCGCTCAACCTTTCGTGAACGGACTATTTTTATTAGGTTTGTCTATGGAGGTATTCAAGATGCTATCATGGTTATCGGGGGCTATAGAATCCTTCATGAATTGTCTTCTTCTTCCTCTTGTACTAAAACTGAATCTTTCCATTTCTGTAACCTGTCTTCTTGTGAGGTCGATGTCCAGATGTCATATCAGCCAGTCTTTTTGTTCCTGGTTTTTGTGTTTTGGGTTATATTTCCTGAACGCCTAATTTGCAACCGCATGCTTTCTTGAATATTTATTTATTTTTAGGTCTTCAATCATCCCCCAAAATATTAAAACTTGATTAAACACCTGTTATTCTGTGAAATATCGTAATCGTATCATTATTAGCAAAGATTATATAGTATAAAGATCGGAAACGACACGACTACAGTGTATGAGCGCCATCTCTGGGTCAAAATGTGAACTAATGTCACTATAGAAGGGTTAAAATTCTGGTTCTATGATTATAAGTTTCGAAATCAATATACATGGGAAATGTCATGATATAAAAAAGTGCCAATCAATTCGTTTGCACAAATATTATTTCACTTCGAACGGCTTTTGCCGTTAGTGTCGTCTCGAAAAAAGTGGAAAAAAGATTAGTTTGTACCCTCAGTAATGCAGATTACGAACGAGACAGTGAAACTGGATGATCAACTGGTGTTTTATGGATATAATGCAGGTAAGCTATATCTTGGCTTGGTCAACGTCAAACATCTGTTGCTATTTCCACGATAGAGGATGAAATAGTGGCTGATAGTGAAGCTGCACGGAAATGAAAATGGTTAAAGTGACTATTCAGGAAAAGTTTTCCGTCAATTCAAACAGTGATGGTGGACAACGAAGCTGCAATTGAACTGAGCCAGAAACTGGATTCCACAGACGCACTAGTATATTCATATTCAATCCATGTATAAATCTTACAATAATACCCTAATAATTCTGTAATGTCTTCTATAAATGCATAATAAAAATTACACATGAAATATTGAATTTTATTGAAAATTATGGATTTAAAATATAAAAATGAAACATCTTGAAGGGAATACGAATTTCGCATCAATTCTTATTTTTCTTCATATAATTCCTAATCAAAATTACAGATTTTATATAAAGATTGATCTTCAGTGCCATCTCTGGGTCAAATGTGAACTAAAAAATGTAGTCGTTTTTTAGTACTACGAATGCAGGGCCGTTTCCTATCTTTCTATACTCTATACTATAATCTATGATTATTAGGTTCATTTGTTGACACCCTGATATTGATTGACACTGTGCACATATATGCCGATGTATTAAACTATTGGTGCTATCTAGGATTTTTCATCTGTATCCACATATTTCTGAATTTTTTATTTTTATTCGGTTATGCCCAATTTCCTCAAAATATCATTCTGAAAAGGCAATCCTTAGATATTTGGCGCTATATTTTTGTAATAGTGTCAATTATTGTATCTGTGATTTACTTGAGGATAGTGACTGCACATAATTGCGTATATTTTTGGATTTTGTTCTGTTTTATATTCAGATATCGATTGAAATATATTCTGGGAGGATTCTGCATTTCTTAGGAACTTTATAGTTTTCACTCCCAGTCTCTGAAACATAATAATCAAAAATTTTTGATTATTTTATGTTTCAGAGACTGGAGTGAAAACCTATAAAGTTTCCTAAGAAACTGTTTTATATTCGTCAGGAGTTTTTTACTGTTTGGAAGGTTTTAAGGAATATTCAATCGATGTAAGTAAAACCCTTCTATGATTTTTATATTAAGGTTGACCATGTCAATAACTGTGTAAATAATAATATTACATCGAATATTGATTGGCATAGGGTTCAACTTCAATATATAAATCATTGAAGGGTTTTACTTACATCATTAAATATTCCTTGGAATCTTTCAAGCAGAAGAAAACTTCTAACAAATATATTACAGAAGAAAATCGAAAAATATACGCAATTATATGTAGTCGCTATCCTTGAGTAAACCTTAACATATACATATAGTCCGTTCACGAAACTTTGAGCGCATAGTAGGCGTTTGTTCATTTATCTGAAGATGGCAGTATTTGCTATCATAACGTCAATAAAGTCAATGAGCTTGTGAGTTATCAGAGAACTCTATGCAATATTGACAACATTGCGTATCAATATGACAAGAAATAACAACATAACCTTAAATTTTAATATACACAGTGGAGTATGCCAAATTATCATTGCCAACCCGACTGCTCATCCTTCGTGAACGGACTATAGGTACATTTATTGACACTGCTACAAGATCTCGCGCCAAATATCTAATGATTGCCTTTTCAAAATGATACTCGAGGAAATGAATTTTACCCAAATAAAATAAAACATTATAAAAATGTGAGAGATAAATTAAAAACCCTAGATAGCACCAATATTTATAAATCGGTATACAGATTTGGAAATTCACATCGAAAACATACGATAAACAATGTATCAGACAGGGAATTCTTCCCTCCAGTTGCACAGATCAATAGTAGAGATAATCAAGTTCTGTAACTGAATGAATTCCGTTGTCTTACTGCAATTATCAAGTCTTGTCTCTCTCTTTTCGCAGTATGGTAGGAAACCTGCAGTACACGTATATAATTATTCAATTTGTCCAGCTGCCCGTAATACTCGATTCAAGTATTTACTGTTGCCTACCATACTGAATGAATTACACTCCTCTCAACGATAAGAGAGAGACAAGATTAGAATATTGCAATAAGACAACGGAATTCAGTGTGTTACAGCACGTGATTGTCTCGACTATTCATCTGTGCAACTAGACGGAAGAATTCTCTGTCTGATGCATTGTGTATCGTATGTTTCAGATGTGAATTTCCAAATCTGTTTATGTCAAGATCGCTAATACTTTCTGTTTCTTCGTTGTTTATATGGAATGAAATCGTCTAAACCTTCCTATTCCTCTAGTATTTTTAATATGAATGTCTCATTGGCCCATATAATGAAGATGTATGAGTGAGAGAAAGTAGGATAATATCATAACCAAAATTGATGCAAAAGTGAGATGAAATTATGTCAATGACTATCATACTGGGTGTCCATTACTATCAAAGTATGTCAATGAGTATCAAATATGTTACTTCGATTGAAAGTTTGAAGATAATACCAAAATAGCAACATTGAACTTTAGTTCGGTAATAATAACCCATAGTATCGCAGTAGAATTAGGGACCGAATTCTACAATACTGAAAGTATTCATGCACTTAGGGTGTCAAACACCATAGCTTTTAGCCTAGTTTTTGTCCCTCACTGCTATGAAAAAGTAGCGTTCTCCACTAGATAAATAAACCCACCTTCACCTCATCGAGTATAATACCAAGAAAGATCTCATAAAGTGTAAATTTAACATGAATAGCTCTCATTTAATGACCCCACATATTTCATACTTGTTTTCGAGAGCTCGCAGCCTTAATCTCGACATTTTCCCCCCAACTTCCTTCACATCGTCATGAAAGGAATCGGCCATTTGCGGGCGCCCCAACAATTTTTCACTTCCAGTCTACGAATGTGCGTCTCTTTCTCGTAATCATCATTTAGCTAATATATCAGCGGTGAGTTCGAAAGCATTCTGCGGAGATGTACTTGAGTCAATTAATTAAAGAAATCCTCCATGCCGAGAGGTTACAACCGAATCAGTCGGAATATTTTGGCTGGCTTTTAAGCGCTCGTTCTGCTCACACGAATGCTATATAGTTTTTGCCCAAATGTCTGTAGCATAGACTAACTAAACGGAGAATAGATGAGACAACTAGTAGACACGCTCAACGCCATCTGTTTTTGTACAACATTACTAATTCGTGAAAAAAGCTCAATTGAAAAAGAAATCTGTATCGTAAAGTTACCACCTCAAAAGAATTCCCCATATACAAGAGGCAAAAAGTTTTTTGAAATTCAATTTCCAAAAGGAAATCAGAAATGGATTCGTGCAAGTTATCGATGAGTGGGGAAATTTTATTTTCATGAAAATAATACCTGCAACGAACTTTCATCTGATTTTCTTTTTAAATCGAGAAATGAGGATCAATAATCAAATTCTGGATAGAATAAAAATTTATTAACTGAAATAGGTATCACCAATTGAAAATACAGATTTATTTCATAAAATCTAATCAATAAACTAATAATTGCATTGAAAACATTTTCAAAAACTAACAATAATGAATTCAATAATACAAAATATGAGTATTTACCTACTAAACTTACTCATACATGAAAAACTTTTTGAAAACTACGAGTATCTTAATTCTTATAGTTAACAGAATATACATATATATTTTATAATTACCTTCTGCATCTCGATTTTCACATCCAATAACACAGCACGTCCACTCTTGCAGGCAATTTATGATATTTCAAAAAGAACGTGTCAAACCACTCTTTGTGTCAGTTACAATTCAAAGGTTTTTTTGATAATAATGATTTTACATACTTACTATTTCTCGATAGGATTTCCATGAATGCAACGACATCTAACTATCAAATTGAAATAATTTTTTCGTTTATTAGTCTCCTCCTCCGACAGATGGCGCGGAATATACGAGTGGCTCATCTAATTTTTCAGTTTGTCTATGTTTCAGACCTATGAGATTCATGTCAAAAAATCAACATTTCAAATAACCATAACATAACTTATATGTTACATTTTACTTCAATAACTTCTATGCTCAACCATAGTAGTCAACCTCCGAACTTTCTTCAAGCCTCTAAAATTTCCGTTCCAAAAAAGCGTCTCTACTTTCCAATGGTGACTTGCACCCATCCTGGGAAAATAAAGCAGTTGTCCCATCAGTCGAGCATAGAAAATAGCAAACAATACTCCAGAGAGTCAACTTTTCGTCATGTCTCCAGCAATGAGGGGTCGATGACTCTCATCTTATGCGCTTTATGTCGTCCTGTCTTTTCCATTAAAGGAATCGTACCGTACGAGAGCGGTTCATTGAGACCATACACGGATGGTCCCAAACTACTTATCGTCACCTGCCATCACCAAAAGGCTGTCCAGCTTAGCGACGGCGTCAAACTGATGGAACGTCTCGTTAAATTTGGACTGCTGTCCCTCTTTTCTTTCACAGGAAATTTATGGGCGCCCATCGTGGTTGATCGCCCATTTAAGGCATAAAGGCGCTATAAGTCATGATTGGGATGATAATTTGGCAACCGCGCGCGATTTTCTCCTGATTATCGATGTAAATGGCGACGGTAATGAGGGGCTGGTTGAGCAACGAAATTGATTTATGGGGGTAAGTCGAGCAGGGTATTTTAAGGATGGATGTGAGCTATGCATATAAGTAGCTCGTGAGTGACTGACAGTCAACTCAGAAAGTTGTTTGAAGTTAACAAGGGTGCAGAGAAAATAAGAGTTCTGGCGACATTAGATATATTTTACCATGACCTGTTGTTGCAATTGAATTTGTTGCTGCTTGAAATTCTTGATGATGGAAATTTCGTTGATAAGCACAGAATCCCATCCTACAACAGACCGAACCAGCACAAACATAACCAAGTCACATGCCAAAGGTTCAACTTAAAAGTTTAGAAGATAGGAAATAAGCACAATGTGAAAAAAGTATTCACACTCAAGTACTACAAGCTACCAGGTTTATCTAACGAATGTAAGCCCTCATATGAAAATCAACTCACCAAAATTGCAAATACAGATTTGGAAAGTCTCATTGTAAAGGGGCCCACTCACTAGGAAGGAAGAAGGCGCAGTTAAGTATCTGCACGTTTGCTGTAACGTAAACGTGTACATTCATATTTCCCACACACAGACACTTTTGCGTGTTGAGTGAGGAGTGCGACAAGCGTTAGATGACGGTAATGGCAGTGGCTGTGTTGTTATTAAGGAAAAAATGTCCAATGTATAAATAGCGAACCCGACACTGTATTTCTAAAAATATGAACGTGCACAGACTTGTTGCCCATACACGTCGTTCTTGTTGGTCATTCTTCCCCGGTACGATGAGAAAATGGACACGCTTAACTGCGTATTCCATTTCGAACGGCGGAACGCCATACACCACTGTTTTCACTGTACCCCGTACCACGCGCATTCAAGTCTTCGCGCTTCCCTCTTAGTGAGTGGGCCCTTTAAGAAATAAACATAGAGATGCCCCTACGCGTGCATAGTACTGCATTTTTATCAACCAAGCATTAGAGTGAGATGGAAAGCACTTCACTGCTGCACTGGTGTGCAGTGGATAATAGGTGAGATTTTCATTTCTACAATTCCTGAATATAATACAACATTTTCGTAATTTTGCCTTGGCTATAATTACCGGAATAGCCTTAAGCAACAATAAATTGCCACTAAATCAGTTAAATAACTCAGTTTATGAACGTCAATTCGAAATGAAAATGTAACTCATCTCATCCAGAAACTAAACATTAATACATATATGATTTTGCCAAACTGACAGAATTTTCTGTAACAGATGCAAGCCGTAAGTATCAGAGAAAGGAGCCGTAGACCAATTATCCCAATACGGAATAAACATACGGCACGAGTTCGCAACGCCGTATTCTTGTTCTCGTGCCTGAACAGATCTACTTGGCTGCATAACAAATGCGCGAAAGCACCTCTGCTTACTTTTCACTCTGAGGGAAATTCACATTGGAAACATATGACATTAAATGCATTATGACGAGTCAACACGGGTTTTAACGTGTAATGTAAAATTACGGGTAATATATTAATTATTTCTAGAATCTATATGAGATTCTGACTGATATATCGACAAATATCGCTCTCGGTCTCGCTATCGATCGAAATACTACTTGCTTTAAACCTGAAATTGATCTGTTTTCAGCCATTGTCCTGCTTCAAATTAATTCTTAAAATAATTGGTCTATTTCAAATTTCCTTGGAGTTGAGCGGATTACGAATTTGGGCAAGTTGATTATACCTTATTATGACATTATTACCACACAATCTATTACACTCTGAGAACCTATATTGCTCTACAAAATTTGGTATAATGAACGACAGCAAAGATTTAGAGAAAAAATCGTATAAGTACTGACCAACAAAACAAATGTTACTTATATTGGCTTCATAATCTCACTTTGAAATGTGAACGCGTTAGCAAAAATATACAACTGAACAACAAAGTCTCAAAGTGTTTAACTCTGATCAGGAGATAAAGTATCGAAAGCTCCATGCTATAACACATGAATTTCTTGTATATTTAACTTCTCATCTGCACTTTCCAAACTTTGGATTAGCGTTCCCACCTATCTCATTTACATCGTTCATTCATCGAAATCCGCATTCCCTATAATTCGATAGGGCTCCATTCCTCGCACTAAAAAGGCTGAATCTAGATAATGTCGACTGATAACTCAAAAAATATCAGACTTTCTCATCCTAATCGCTCTCGATCGAAATACTACTAGCTATAAACCTGAAATTGATCTCTTTCCAAATTACCAGCCAGTGTCCTGCTTGAAATTACTTCTAAAAATAATTGGTCTATTTCAAATTTCCGTAAAGTTGATCGCACGGCTTAAAAATGCAGCGGATTACGAATTTGGACCAATTAGGCACGTATCTAGACGTGACTCGATTATTAGTGGACCAAAACTTGATTTTGGACATTTCTCTTGTGTTCGGAGTAATCCCAATTATGTCAGAAACTCCAATTATCTTGGATTTTTGATGAGCGGATCACGGAGCTTCGTTGTGCCTGAATTAGTGATTAATTAATCAATTATTTTATGGTAGATAATGAATTTTTTTCCGAATGTCGAATAAAAGTACCGAAGTGGTGTGGCTGCAGACAGAATCATGCTTTTCAGTCTTTTTCTTCGAACGTAAGATAATGAATAAAGAGAAGTCATTCTTGACAATTTTTCTTCAGAATAGTAGTCGTTAATCCATACTATATTTATAATGCGAAAGTAACTCTGTCTGTCTGTCTGTCTGTTACTCTTTCACGCATAAACGGCTGAACGGATTTTGATGAAATTTGGTATGGTGATAGATGATAACCTAGAAATGGTCATAGGCTATGAATAATCACGCCATCGTTCTTAGTAGGCAGATAACTAAATTGAGTTAGTGACTTTTAGTCGTTTTTGTTGGGACTTTTGCTCGTTCACGTATAACGGCTGAACAGATTTTGATGAAATTAGTAAGGTGATAGATGGTTACCTAAAAACGAATATAAGATCAAAATGATAAAAATAAATGGTCATCGTACTTAGGGCTTAGGAAGTAGGCCAAAACTGAATTGAGTTAGTGATTTTTTTTATGGTTTTTGCTGGGAGTTTTGCTCTATCATGCCTAAACGGCTGAACGGATTTTGATGGAATTTAGTTAGGTGATAGTAACCTAGAAAAGGATATGGGTTATTAATATTCATGCTATCGTACTTAAGGCGTAGGCAGTAGGCAAAAACTAATTAAGTTAGTGATTTTTATCGTTTGTTTTAAAAGTTTACCTCATTCACGCCTTAACGTTTGAACGGATTTTTATAAGACTTGGTTAATATAAAGATAGGATCCTAGGCACGGACACAGGCTACTTTTTACGGCGGGAAAATACCTCATTTCCTCGGAAATCTAGCGTGATCGTGTCAAGAAGAGCATGAGCATGACCATAGCTACTGAAATGATTTTTTTTTTAATGTTTTTTTAAATGAGTGTTACTAAGACTTCAAGTAAGTATTTGATCACAGTTCGGATGAACAGAAACCGATTTAATTTCATTAGTAGATAAAAAAAATGTCATTTTTCATCTCCTCCCAAGTTTATTCGATTTATTTTCAAAACGCTAGGTTATGAAAAGAGTGGTCAATACGGCGTTTGCAGAGAATTAATTTACCTATAAAATGAGGTATCAAACATTCTGATCGATGATCAAAGAACGATTCCTTTTCATTAAAAGGTGAAAAAATGTCATTTTCCATCTCCTCCCAAGTTTATTCGATATATTTTCCAAACGGTAGGCTATAGAAAAAAAGTGGTCAATAGGGCGTTTGTAGAGAATTAATCATCACTACATAGTATAAAACAAAGTCGCTTCTCTGTCCCTATGTCCCTTTGTATGCTTAAATCTTTGAAACTACGCAACAAATTTTGATGCGTTTTTTTTAATAGATAGAGTGATTCAAGAGGAAGGTTTATATGTATAATAACATCCATTAAATAGTATAGAAGTTACTGTTATATTTTTGAGGTTTTCTAATGTGATGTCCGTGCGAAGCCGGGGCGGGTCGCTAGTATTTTATATGAACGATTTTTGAGAAGATGAGTTAAACAACCTGTAATACACACACACAATGGCCGAATGGTTGTGGTATGGGCGAATGCACCTAAAAAGAAAGAAAAGAACTCTAGAAAAGTCTTCCAGAAATTGATCATTCGCAGAAATTCCATCGGAACTCAAAAACTCGAAGGTCCAAAAAGTTTTTGGATATCAGTAAGAATAAGAAATAATTCAAGCAGATAATATTATTGATCGATTGAAATAAACCAATATCAACTTCATACTTCGGACCTAATCTCGTCCTCATTCAAGGCAAAATGCAAGGAAGTGGTATCAAATAGAGCACCTATGGATTGCCATTTCCTTATTAGGACTTTTAGGTAAAAATATACCGAAGACGCCATCTCTAGTTTCATACAAACAACCTTCTTCCATAGCATGAACATTGAACGAAGTAGCAAGATGTTAACCATTTGTCGCATTGACCAAAGCGTACTTGCATTTCGCAAATTTTACGTCTTCAGTCCACGACGCAGTGCGCTCAGGTTACGTCAATTGTCAAATGTTTGTCCCAAAAAGGACGAAATGGCCATTCATAGGTGCTCTGTTTGATACCACTTCCTTGCATTTTGCCTTGAACGAGGACGAGATTAGCTCCGAAGAATGAGATTGATATTGGTCGATTTCAATGATTAATATTATTTTCTGATCTAATGAAATTATTTTTGTATTCATGGCGATGTTACGCGTTAAACCTTTGTTTAGTTAGAATGAATTTCGATATTCACAGGCTTTTTAACAGGACATTGTAGCTTGAGGATGTAAATGATGAGAAATGGCTCAACCCGAACTGACGAGTGTAAATTTTGTGGGAGAGAAGAAAAGTTTTGTTCAGTTAGTAACAAAATGCCTCACCATTCCGAGCCTGCGCAAAGAATGTCTGGAACAGGAGATTGTGGAAGAAACACTGATTTAGCCTCCTTGAAATCGTTCACAATACTAGAATTCATTAAAGCTCTGGAACTAAACAGAACGAGAATATTCGAAATTGACAACTGCAAATCTTGAAAATGTTAAGATATATCTGAGATTTAATGGATAAGATCATTCATAAATTAAAGATTGATACCTACCATCATATTGTTTTAGTAGGGGAAAGTGGGGCAGATTCATACACGGGGCACTATCATACACTACCGTAATCTGTTGTTAACCGCACATCAAAGGAACGACTTGAACATGTATACGTAGCTTATCTATGTGTGTGATGGCTCACTAAGTTTGAAACAGTTGATGTCAAACGCTCGAAGAGGTGACACGGCAAGTGATTTGGCATCGCCAAAGTAATTTTTTGAACCTCACTTTGAACCCATTTTATCGATAGAAACTGTTTTTTTAGATTAGTCAGAATTATTTCATTTAAAGATAATGGGATCAAGTTTGTGAATTGATATGAGAATAATGATACATATGTTTGGTTTTTTTTCCAGAATAATTCTCGTGATGGGGTAGGTTCATACAGTCGTGAGCGGGGTACATTCATACTGCATGAATTTGATCTACTTTTTTATTAGTTTTGGAACTGAATTGAAATCATAATATTGTTCTATTGAAAAAATATGGTCAGAAATTACAAGAACAAATGAACTAGGATTGGAGAGGTGGAAAAACAGACCATGTTGAAAGCTATCCATGTAGTTTTGAAAAACAAACTCAGCAGCCGAACATGGCGTTAATGCACAAACACTACATATAATTATTAAAAAATACGCGAAACAAAGATCCTGATTAGTTTATGATGAATTGATAGAGATATCGATAACAGAAAAAATTTTATAGGATAAAGTAGAAAACTGTATGGAGGTACCCCATCTTCCTATCAGAATTGAATATTTTTTCGAAATCTCTATAGAAAGGAAGGAGAAAACCCTCCACAAAGTTCAATCACGTTTGAATTGAATTTTCAATAAAAAATTCAATTCCACTTTATCTCCCCGACAACCCAAAGCAATATCTCCCGTAAATCATTTCTCAAGTTAACGGTGATCGCGAGTTTCACGAAACGCTCCTCCGAAGACGTACTTGAGGTCAGTTAATTATAGAAATCTCCCATTCCGAGACGTAATATCAAAAGGCATAATCAAATTAACCGTCTGAAATTGCTCGGCGCGACATCACCGCATTTCTCTTTTATTCCGTTTTCGGCGCGCTGGCCGTAATAAGAGAAAGGCCGGGTAAAAACGATGACTTATGGCGAGGACGCTGTTAATTTTTTCGGAAATAATTATCGAATTCGGTCCCCGGGTTCACCGTTATCTGCTGAAGAATTTCAGGAGCATCCGTGGTTTTTTCGGATAGGAAATCTCGATCTGAAGATGGTCGAGACGATGTGTTAATCGTCGTTGAAGTTGGGTTTAGTTGAAACATCTTAAGCGTTCGAAGTATGTGGTGTCATTTGTAATGAGATTTCGATTCTAGAAAAATATAAGGAAAACACTGACGCAGGTGCAGGTGATGTAAGTGTTTATTACTGCATCGACTTTGGAGAGCTAACGTAAAGTGAACTTCATTATCTGATGCAAAAGTCATTGAAATGATACTTGGGCTATTTGCATCATCTCTAGGAATATAAGATCGTTTGGGCCTTTCAGATCAAAAACATTTCATTAGCGAACCCACCTAGTGATGTTATAAAGAGTGAGCATCGAGAAGAAACATGGTAAAGGGATACTTCAAAGAAATACCGTAAAATGGTGTACAGATGGTGCTGAAGTATACTAGCCAAAAACCGAGTGTACACACAATGTTAGGCTTCTATGCATGTTTTTCGCGGAGAAATACTTGCACCCGAAAGATGCATAGAAAGGAACCTGGAATGAACTACCAAGGGTATGACGTGGTGATTCATTCTGATAGTCAAACTGCTATTGAGGCACAGAACTTCTATGTCATCCTCTCAAAGCTATATGGCAGCTTCGGAGAAATCTCAATGAAGTAGGCACGAACAACAAGGCACTTTTAGTCTGGTGTACTGGTCACTCTGAAATCAAATGAAATAGAGAGGCTGAAACATTAGCCAGAAAAAAGCGAACACGCCATTTATTGGCCTAGGACCCTTCTATAGTATTGTAAAAATGCACCTATAAAAACAGATTTTTGAGAAGGCAAACCTAAAGAGACACTCTGGGAATGGATCATTCCGAGCAGTTTCCCTCGGAACAAGGCCCAAAATAATTTACATCTCACCAAGAATAAGCTACGCCTTCTCTCTCTGGCTTCCTAACAGGATATTGTGCCTTGGGAAACATATGATGAGAATTGGTTCAACAGAAACTGACGACTGTGAGATTCTGTGGACAGGTGGAAGAAACTCCTGTTCACTTAGTTACAGAATTCTTCGCCATTGCGAGTATGCGCGAAGAATGTCTTGGACAGGAAAATTATTGCAGACACGTGGATCTAGCTTCCTGAAGACATTCCGGCTCTGGAACTGAAGAGCGAGCTGTAGTGCAATTGCGGAAACACAATGAATTTCAACAATTACAATTACAACAATCCACAATCTATTTCCTCATCATTTCTTCCCTACTATTCAACGTTTCTAACACATTTGCCAGCCAGCATTATCTCGGTTTCTAAGTACATACAGGGTGTCTCTAAACGAATGCAAGGGACTTTGAGAAAAGATTCCTCGATGAAAATAAGCCGGGTAGTTCATATAATTTTTTTTCGAACGACCCCCCTTCCAGATACAGCCTTCGACGACGATGACGAGTTGACAGTTTTTAATTTTTTTTTACGGCTTCTTAAAAACAATGTGTCATAAAACTCTACATAATAAGAAGCACTAAAAGGATGTTACTCACACAATTTTTTTAGATCTCATAACTTTATAAGTAGGGGTTGAAATAACAACCCCCTATTATTTCCGTTCAAAATTGTTTTCGTGGCATAGATTTTCGAAAATTGAATTCTCTTATGGTTTACCATAAATTCTGGAGAAATAAGTAACCTGCAAAATTTCGATACAGTCGATACTTTTTCTCGGAAAAAATAAAAATTTACAAGGGTGTTGTTATTTTCAATCCCTAACAATAAAGTTATGGGATCACAAAAAAAAATGTGTGAGCAACATCTTAATGAATTATATTATGGAAGGTTTTATGACTCCGTGTTTTTCAGGACTCCTAAAAAAATTAAAAACTGTCCAACTCGTCATCACCTTTCAAGTATCTTGGAAGGGAGGTTTGATTTCGAAAAAAATTCATATGACCTACCCCTGCTTATTATCATCAAGGAATCATCACCCTAAGTCCCTCGCATTTGTTTACAGACACCCTGTATATTATTATTATTATTACACCCAGATAACATAGTTGAGGTTACATAACCTATAAACCTTAACTTAAGATATACAAACACAACTGTAAAACGAGAGAAAAAAAATTGACACAAGTGTGTTTTAGAAAAAGAACTGATCTAATGAATTGTGGAACTAAGGAACTAAGGATCAAAGGAACGTCTTCGCACATTCGTACCTTCGAAGAACCGCTGCCATGAGTAAGTCCTTTGAAATCAGTTTCAATCCCAGCAAGGATAATTATCATAATATTTTCTTCACAAGATTAATTCCACCAATTTGTCACTCTCCTAATAATAACAGTACTCTGGTCGTTCATTCAAACGCAAACAGCATAATGGACTTTGTAAATATTATGGATACATTCAGAACCACATTTTCACGTAGCATCACTGATAGTTTTTTTCTCCTCCAGACTGAAATACAACAAGTATTGGAACTTTTCATAGGCAATTTGTAAAATTCCTTCGTGTAATAATTTTTGGAATCGATGGAGATACAGAATGTGTTGGGTAATTCATGAATATTTTCGGTTGATATTAAACAGTGTCTAATCAATTTGTTTTTAATCGATGTTCCTGTGTATGGACTAGTCATAAAAAGTATTTTATACAATGAAATATCCACTTGAAATATGATCTGTTAAACGGGAGATTTGTGGTTGCTGTTGTGTTATTTAACCTTTTCACCACTCTTATCTCCTTCAAAATTTGGTATTTTTCAGAGCTTGAATGAGACCTCCTAAATTAGCTTTCTGAGGATTTTCGAATACAATAAGAGGAGTTATTTTGAATAGCCCGCTATTTCGGTACATATCACATTTGAAGCTGTCATTTTTTTGACAAGTAGAAACTACGTCTTTAATGAAAAATGTATCGATACACGCTTCAAAACGCATTGAAATTATTAATTCACTATGAAAATGGTGAAAATTTGGTAATCCTAAAGCACCTTGTTGGACCGCAGAAAGAAACTGGTGGAAAAATTCGAGCTGTTGGCAGAAGTTAGTGATGAAAATAATAAAATCCGTGAACGTCGCTCAAGAACAGCCGAAATTATTGCTGCTGTAGCCGAAAGTATTGAAGAAAACCCAGGTTTGTCCATTCCCCTCGCCGTTCTTTGGAATAGGCATTCCACAAACTTTTTTTTATGACCGAAATTGAATAGTATTGATCTGGACAACGTTTACTTTCAACAAGGCGGCGCTACGTGCCGCACAAGCAATGAAACAATTGATCTTTTGCGGGAAATGTTTCCGGACCGTGAATCTCTCGACGAGGTAATCACAATTGGCCACCGAGATCTTGGGATTTTAACTTTGCGACTTCTTTCTTTGGAGCCACGTGAAAGATATGGTCTACTCCAATTAATAGCCCAGCGTCCGATTCAAGACCTCAAAGATGGAATTCGTGGGACTATCGAGGACATAGGGCAGCCACTTTGCGATTGGTTATGGAAAATTTCATAAAAGGATATGGTCCTGTTAGCGTGGTCGTGGGGGGGATTTGTCTGATGTTATTTTCCACTATTAACGGCATAGCTTCTTCTTTATAATGAAATAAACATCCGGTCATTTATATTGAAAATGGCATTTTTTAATATCGAATTAACGCACCTTATGGGAAAACCCTTTATTTTCGCTTAGGCTGCATAGAAGAAGAGTGCATACAGATTCCTGCAGAAATTGCACTCGAATGAAACGGTGTGGCCTAGCTGATAGTAGGTACTCCCAAATTTCAGGAGTCTATTCACAAGATCTACCTTGAAAATTCACTTTTGAATATGTTAGCTTCTCTATGAACGAAAAAAGGCATTTTATTAATGTCATTGTGACTTCAACCTCATCATCAGGTTCTGGAACCTTGAAATGATATTGATATGGATTAATCTACCGGATACTGAATTGGCTTAATTCGTTCTGCCATTTCGTATAGACTTATAGAGTAGTGTATGTACATAATAATGTAGGGCTCAAATACTTTTGAAAAGTATGATACAACTTTTATCAATCATTTTAGGAGGGGCGTTTTCCACAAATTGAAATTATGAAGGTACATTTTGAGAACCTTCATATTGTAAACTGGTTAACCTGGGCAATCACCATTGCCATAAACCTCCTTCACAACTCCCTGAACTCGTCTCTTTCAATTAATATTTATACATATGTTCGTTCCATTAGCGCTTATTATGCAGCTAATTTGCCGCACCAACAAAAAGGATTCTAACGTCTATAGAACTTTATATTCAATCTTCTCTAGGTTCTTATTGCAACATCCGCGTCTTACGAGCCAATTATTGAACCATAAGAGATATCGATCGCGCTCGGTTATTGTGTTGTAAATTATTGGATATTAGAGTTCTTGGCGGGATTGTTTCCGCCGATTATACTTCGAAAGGTGGATTTTATGTTTGGGTTCGAGCGCGCTTGTTTGGTTGAGTGTTTGGGACGTAAGAAGGATGATTGGTTATTAGATTGACGTTGATGGCGACAGCGACTATTCGAATTCTTGTCGATTTGGATTAACCGTTGCTTATTTACATTTTAAAGAGAAGAAAAAGGATGTGATATGTTTGATATGCATGTCATGATTTTGAAGATTTTAGGAGTTACCGAGTAATTTTTTTTTATCATATCTCAGAATGAGTGGAGTAAATAAGGAAAAATTCCAGGAATACTTTTTTTGGTCACTTTGATGTCGGATAATATAAATACCTTTTTTTTGGTAGTTGCATCTCGTAAATTGCGATATGCACAGTGTTTCCGCTTGAAACACTGATGTACATTGGTAAACCAAGTTGGTCTGAGGGACATTATCTACAGTCCGGCTCCAACTCGTCCGTTCTCCCGTTTTAAGAGCAATCAGAAATATACACATGAACCCTACAGGAAGAACTACACTGACCGTCAAAATAATCGATCAAGTCAAAAAAATCGATGAAGTTTGTTAATTCATAATTATGTTATTGTTTGTCCGATTCAAATTATTTTCATTTTAATTGTAGGTATGTTCATCCTTAATCAATAACCATTTTTGAATTTCAAGAAAAATCGGCGTACGTCTTTTTATACTGGCTGAAACAAAATCTGTTTTTTCACCCTAAGTTCAGGGCCTGCCCTGGTGTGTTCCAGTTGTTTTCACCGTGTGATCTTATTTCATCATCAAGGCAAATCTTTTCTTGACCATTCAGTTTCTTCATTCTTAACAATAGCTCAATTTTTGTTAAGATACGGGGTTTTCAGTGAAACATCAATTTCGCTAAAGCTACAACATAGTACTTCAACAAATTCCAACCTAAAATTCTGACCTAATGGAAACAAACTGAAAACAAAGTTGAAAAGATATCGTGTTTTTCGCCCAGACGCAGATAACAGGTGCAATTCGTCTCGGCATGTCCTCATTAAGGTTTTGAATCAATTAAAGCATCAGAGCTGCTGCAAACTTTCAAGAGGTGGTACGCGAGATCGAATTTTCCTCCCAAGAGCATCCAAACATGCCCAATTGGGTTCAAATCTGTTTCTTAGAGCAGGCTAGTTAAATGCTTGGATATAACCTCTGCGAAATACTCCCTGGCAATCCTAGCCACAAGCGTTGGGCATTATTATTAATTGGACCGTAACGTTAAGCCGGGTTTAGACGGCGCACCCACTCGCGAGTCAGACCTCGTCACCTATTCGCGCACAAACTCATCCTCGCGGCTGTGTTTTACACTACGCGCTGGATTCGCCTAGAAGGGTGAGCCAGGATGAGGCGAGGTAGTAATCAGCCTAGTATAAAGAGCGAGGCTTCTTTGATGCGCGACTGAAACAAAACGCGGCAATGGCTCAACCCGAGGACGAGGGCCTCACGGCGAGGAGCATGTTTACACTATGCGAGGGAAGCGGAAGCGAGCTGGTGCGCGAGTAGGTGCGCTTCGTCTAAACCCGGCTTAAGGCATTAGCAGGAAATCGTCTCCAATGGACGGTGCATACAACAACTGAAACTTTTCTTGTCTTATGTTTTCACTCAGTTTTCAGTTTATTTTCTTTAAGTTCGGATATAAGGTTAAATCGGTGAAGTTTTTTTCATATCTATAGCGATATTGTGGAGTTTATGTTGATCTGAAAAACCGTATTTTCAACAGAATTGAGCTATTGTTATGAATGAAGAATTAAACTGTCAAGACAAGAAGTGTATTGATGATGAAATATGAGATCACACGGTAGAACAACTGGAACACACCAGGGTGGTCCTAAAGTTAGGGTGAAAAAACTCTTTGTTTTTAGGTTCCTTTCTGTTGCCACTCTTAGAACCCATTTAGCTGCTTCACATCCCGGGAATTTTCCTAGCGTTGCCAGCTCCAGAACTACTTGTATGCCGAGGTCGGTTCAGATGATCCTGTTATAGATAATCATGCTATCTTTGCAATTTGGCGAGAACTTCTGTTCCTGTTACTAATTAAGCCTCGGTCATCATCAATGAGAACTAACGATTGACCGTTCTTAATACTATGGTCAACTTAGGTTTGAATCCTCGAGTATATGCGACCATTCGCTAGCATGCATTGACAGTTTTCTGAGTTCTACTGATCACAGCCTTGAGATATAAGCTTCAGGAGAGTTTTGTAGATTCCGTGTGAATTCGGCAACATCAAGGCGGTTACATACATTTTAGGTATTTGAAAATCCTAATCAACGTTAAAAGTAGAATTATGGAAGAAATTGACAATAGCCGCATTTGTAGAGAATCAACCTACCTATAAAATAAAATCAACTCTTCAATCTGATAAACATTTCTTTCAACAAAGATAAAAAAAACATATTTTTCCATCTGCTACCAAGTTTTTCGAAAACGGTAGGTTATAGAGGAAAGTTGCGAATAGGGTATTTGTAGAGAATTAATTTACCTATAAAATGAGGTATCCATTATTCTAATCAGAGGAACAGAGACCGATTTATTGTCGATGAAAGATGAAAAATTTATTTTCATCTGCATCAAGTGCATTCGAAAAATTTCGAAAAACGGTGGGTAATGGAAGAACCTGTTCGATAGGGCATTAAGAGAATTAATTTACCTATGAAGTTAGGTATCAATCTTTCTAATCGGATGAACAGAGACCGATTCATTCTCAAAAAAGATGAAAAAATGTATTGTTTCATCTGCTACCATTTATTATTCGAAAAATTATGATAACGGTAGGCTATAGCAGAAACTATGAATCATTCCCAGAGAATTAATTAACCCATAGACTAACTAAACGGAGAATAGATGAGACACTAGTAGAACAAGCTTCAAAGCCATCTGTTTTTGTACAACATTACTTATTCGTGAAAAAAGCTCCTCAATTGAAAAAGGGATCTGTATCGTAAAGTTGCCTCAAAAAGAATTCTGTAGTGCAACCTTTTGAAGTAGGTAGACTCATATACAAGAGGCAAAAATTTTTTTGAAATTCAATTCCGAAAGGAAATCAGAAATGGATTCGTGCAAGTTTATCGATGAGTGAGGAAATTTATTTCATGAAAATAATACCTGCAACGAACTTTCATCTGATTTTCTTTTGGAATCGAGAAATGGGGATCAATAATCAAATTCTGGATAGAATAAAAATTTATTAACTTAAATAGGTATCACC
>CM024241.1:50647889-50704857 GCA_013421045.1 Propylea japonica | reverse complement strand
GCATGCGGTAGACTGTACGACCCTGCTCTCGTGTAGGGTTACGTTAGATCAAACTGAGGCAGTATCGAGTTAATAGCACCGTACTTTCTGAACACGTGTTGTTTGGGTTAGGGATCGAGTTAACCTGAGTATTATCCGAAACGCCACAGAGAGTTAAATGATGGAACTGTCACCTGTCAAATTTCTGCCAATTAGTAATTTATTATTCCAGGGCCGATTGCACCAAAATACTTTGCAACTTTTCACTTTGCTTTCTGACAATTTTCAAAGTGAAAATTAAATACTTTGAATAACATTTCTCCCAAGATTTAAATTTTGCGAAATGTTTTCACTTTGCACTTGCGTCTCCACAATGCACTTTTCAATTATGAATGCGTTTCGTGCAACATTATTCATTTGAAAAGTGGAAAGTGCAAAGTGAAAAGTTGCAAAGTATTTGGTGCAATAGGCCCCTGGTAAAAATAGAATTTGCATTGAGCAGAAACAGCCTAGGAGTTCAAACCACAGAATAACAGAAACGAAAATCGGCAACCTTCAAACAGTTCAAACCGTCAAATATATTTTATATGATGGGCACGTCGATGCAGACTCATGTTAAGTAGCTTGAGTGTCGCATCTGTATCAATCTGTGTTTGAAACTCTCAGAACGAATACAGTTATTTGTGCATACTAAGGTTGACGCTCACTTGGACCAGACGAGACGAAGAGTTTGTTTTCCGCAGGCACGATTTGCACTGAATCAAACGATTCTGATCTTCGCTTTGCGCCTCCCAAGTGAGCGTCTACCCATTTGATTCAGTGCAAATCGTGCCTGCGGAAAACACTCTTCGCTTCGTCTCGTCCAAGTGAGCGTCAACCTTAATGGTGCATTTTCTGAGTGATTACAATCCAATTAAAAACACTCTGTGATGTGCTAGACGCCAGTAATGATTTTTGTCATTATGTGAAACTGATAACTTTACCCTTCAATTTCAGCAAGAAAACTTGTAACAAGAAATGCATAATTCTTACTCACTTCCTTCTGGGAGTTTGTCAGGATGAGTATCAAGAAGCGTTTGGTTTTCCCTGCGAGACTTTAGTTCAATTCAGAAAGAGTACTCGGCTCTACTCAACGGAGTATCTCCAACTAGTAGGAGCACCAAGACTAAATACTCATCTGATTTTCTATAAACTTATCAGATTTGTTATCATACATGTTTTATATTAATTAATTGTATTTTATTAAGTTAGAAAAAGTGTTATTTTCATCATAAGGTTTGTTCCAACAGCACGATGGTACGGTCCACCACATGCGCAGTAGACTGAAGGCGTTCCAACAGCGTTTTTTGGACGGTACAGTGAACGATCCCAAATCGCGGTCTCATGTTCCAACTGTCCTATGTACCGTCCCATCCCATGTACGGTCAAATCGATCCCTGCTAGGAGGCAGGGATCGTTTGTACTGGTTTGTACTGGACCTGCGCCATTTGGATTTCTATTTATTTTAGGTTAGGACGGTTATGTTTATTTCTCAGATCGAAAGAAAGTTTCATATTTATTGATATGAGGATTATTATTTATCTCATTTGTTCTCTTCTGTATTTTCAGAGACAGGTCCTCTGATTTTTTTGCAGTTTTTGCTCGCTTGTTTTTGTTACTACTCATTAAACGATTTATTGAAATGGAAATTTTTCATTATTTGGAAACTTTGAAGAGAGTATTAGTATTATAGAATTAAAAGTATTAACAGTGTATGGTGAGGAAATGGTTTAAATTTTCATTATTACGTGAGCAGTTTTATTCCAAGTTGCTTCAGAATTCTCATTTCAAAGAAGCCCACTTTCTCCATATGAATACCATGTCTTAAATAAGAATTTGGTTTCGTTTTCGCCACATTTGTGATCCCGTGTACCTGGAGAAGGAACTTTTATTTCCAAAAAGTAATTGATGAAAAGCTTAGTAAACAAAAAATAATAGCATCATCGAGCAGATATTCGATTTAGAAGAGAATCAAAATTGGCAATGTATGTAACACACTATATTTTATTTATTTAATTCTTCGGCGATGTTTTATTACATTCCGATACTTAGTCAAGCGAACATACTATTGAAGAATTTGATTTATCGAAAAATACTATTTCAAGCTCAAAGGATGTGAAGACAGACTAGATATTAGATTAACGGAATAAGTAACAACAAACAACTTAGATAAAATAAATCTCTAGGGATTATTTATTTTGTCAGTGGCAATAAGATCGAATAAATAAGACAATGGAAACATATCACTCTGATAAAAAATGGTAAACACACAAAATTCAAATTTTTAAACAATACAGGGGTACAAAAAGCGTTCCAACAACCTGAAACTGTGAACCAGCCCTTGCGATACAAAACGAGTCCTTGTACGGTACATTGTACGGTCAAAAAATACGCTGTTGGAACAAACCTATAGCTATCCAGGTGTCAAAGCAGTGGTCCTCAGTTTGATATCTTTATTTCATTTCAATCAAAGACTAGGATCAGATTAAATAAAATTTCAACATTCAACAAGTCTCATTCCATAATCACAAAGATGTTCTGAGGAAATACTTATAAAATCAAATCGTATAAATTACGAAAAAATAATTCTACACAACACCATTTTGTCATTGTCACTTCATCATCAGCAGTCATTTGCTAGGTTGTCATTGTCCATTTTCTGTTTCTTTTTTCGCTTTAATGTCTGCCATGGCTTGCTCTATGATCTCATATCTTTTTTTATTTTCACTCGGCACTAAAAAATCAAGTTTGAAAAAAATTAACTTTCAATTTCTATTCCCATACCAAATCCATAGGACTTATTTGTTCCAACATTCTTGCTCCTTCAAGAGCTGCTTCTTGACCAATGATATGGAGCATATTTATCTTTATAATCACTATTAGGAACGAATTTTTGTTTTCTTTCCTGGATTTTTGTGGATTCTTCCTTCTCATCTTGTTCCCTGCTGTCTCTGTAAATAACCTAAAGTAATTTTTATACAGGTTTGGAATTTCACATCTGAAATATACGATATACAATGCATCAGACAGAGAATTTTCCCTCCAGTTGCACAGATGAATAGTCGGAGACAATCACATTTCTGTAACACACTGAATTCAGTTGTCTTACTTCATTATTCTAGTCTTGTCTCTCTCTTATCGTTTAGAGGAGCGTAATTCTTTAGTATGGTAGCACAGTAAATACTTGAATCGAGTATTACGGCAGCCTGACAAATTAAAAATTCTAATACGTGTATTTTTCGGGTTTCCTACCTACTGCGATAAGAGAGAGACGAGACTAGATATTTGCAGTAAGACAGTTGAATTCATTCAGTTCGCACTTTGATTATCTCGCCTATTCATCTGTGCAACTGGAGGGAAAAATTCTGTCTGATGCCTTGTATATCGTATGTTTTCGATGTGAATTCCGAATCGGTATATGTGAAGCATGCTATGCAGATATTCCTGAGTTTTCACATCATAACTGTTTGAGCTGTAGTATGTAACAGGTGATTTTCAACTATTTTCTTTTAGCAACCTGATTTTGACAACTCACGCATGTTTCATATTTTGTGTCACTGTCAAACATCTTCAGTTTTGTTCAATAATTTACCATGAATCGTTTTTACAAACAAAGATTGCTTGCAAATAATTGAATTTAACTATAAAAATATATTATCGACTTTTTTTGCCCAAAATGGAAGAGCTTGACTTGGCATGCATGTGGTTTCCGCAAGACGGTGCCACATGCCAAGCAGCACAACAAACGATGAACCAATTGAGGCACAGTTTATTCATATTTGGGGCTGGTCAATTGGCAGCCTAGAGAGTGTGATTTCCCCCTGTAGACTTTTTTGTGCAGCATTATTATGCCTATACTGACAATCCTGCTTTGATTGACCAATGACAAAATAAAGCTCGGTAAATATCGAATTTCGGTACCAGCAGATATGGACCAGATTTTGGTGTCATTGTATTCATTGAGTCTTCCTGAACAACATTAGTGAAACCAAACAGGTGGTGGTCTGTCTTAGTTTGGAAAATAGGGGCCCCTGAATTTTTATAATTCTTTTTAATCCTATAGCTATCAAAAAATCACCCATAAGCTAAAATTATATGCTATTTCCACAAGATAATGTGTTTAGAATTGGCACAATTATCAACACAAATATTCCAGGAAACTTAGGCCATTTAGTTTTTGTCTTTTTCATCATGACAATTTGAAAATTATAATAGTGGTGCATTAGTCATAATGTGTATGAGCTGAAATACCTACTAGACAATCAATTACAGAGTGTGCACATAATGCACACAAAGTTTTTTCAATGCAAACCACAAAATTTGAATTCCACAGCAGGTTCACTTCACACTTTGCATTCTAATAAATTTCAATGTTGCACAACATTTCTCCCAATATTTAATGTCTGCGGAGTAATTTTCACTATACACTTGACTTTTCACAATGTATTTTTTATTTATGAATGCGTTTCGTGCAACTTAATTCATTTGAAAAGTGCAAAGTGAAAGGTTGCAAAGTGTTTGGTGCAATAGGCCCCAGATGGGAAATTGCAATGAAAATGTGTACCTGTTCAAGTAATTTCTGTTTGATTGCTTCATTCCAAGGTTCTCCTCGACGTCGTGCTGCTAATTCATCTTCACAAGGAGGATGATCTTACGATATATTCTCATGTATCTATCTACACCATCCTCGCCAAAGCATAAGCTAATAAATTTTGATTTTCTGCTATTTCATGCCTGGAAGGAAAGAAAAAAACATTATTTACAAAAATAAGCCAGAACTGCAGTCAATTTTTGAGAAATTATTATGTATATTATTGTTTGTTCAGCATATAATCAGAGGATAAATGAAAATAGGGCTCAAATATACTGAATCACCAAGAAAACCTCTAGGTTCAATTTTTCTCTGTTAATTAATTAATGAATAGATACTTACACTATACTTCTTTGAATTGCATCCATCGGATCAAACTTGAGCGTAGTGTTATTTTTATCTTCGAAATGTTTCAACATTTTTTCTTCCACTCTTTCTTTAAACCTTTTCAATCTATCTTTTTCAGCAGCCTGGTGTTTCTCATATAATTCTTTTTTCTCTACAAATAGAGTTGAAAATCATTCAACTAACCTCAAAGTAAATGGTGCGAAAGCTAGTATTTTTACAAAACTTACTTTTTTTAAGTTCGCGTTCTTTATCTGACATTGTGGGAGGCTTATCCATTGAATTCAATATAGATCCAAGCAGATCCATTGTTTTATGAATATTATTTGTTTCGTTTTCCTTTTAACGTCGGTTGAAAAAATTTGTGTTTTGATTATTAAATATTCACATCTGACTTCTGTCAAATTTTGCAAATGTATCACAGATAAGAAAATTGATATTATCACAGAAAGTACTGATTTGTCTTTGTATTTATCTATTTTGTTGATCTGAGTCTCAGTCTGATATAATTTCTGATAATTCCTTTTATCGCGGTATTGTTCAAGAAAAATTCGTTATATCGGCATGGAAATTCAGATCTGAAACACATAAGATAATTAATGCATCAGAGCTATGCTGTGAACAGATCAATATTCGAAAGATTTACGTGCTATATACGTTTCTGACGAAATGGATGAACAACTGCGAATACTGTTGTTACTTATCTTCCTAGAATCCAGTATCACAGGAACCTGACGCACTGATTATCAAATCAATGTGCCAGAGGCCAGACATACTCAATTCGGATACTTTAGGTTTCCTACCATACTGATTGAATTAGGCCACTTCCAAAGATAAGACAAAACATCATTATTCCCAGTTGAATGTTGATCATTCATATCAAATAAGAAAAGTAACAGCCAGTTCAAAATTATGTTAATGGTCATTTTAACGTTAAGCTGCGATGTTGAAGCTCAAATAATAGAGATACTACGACACTTTTCATATCAATGTTAAGTATTTAGGCGTCAACATCGTATTAACATTAACATTGTGAAATGGCAGTAAATCTTCAGATATACCACTGTTCAACTGAATGGCAAAGTTCTCTCTCTCTCTGATGCATTGAATGTCGTATGTTTCCATTTTTAATTTTCATATCGGTATTTCAGAACTAGTGATTCCAAGAATGATTGTTCCTATTTTTTGAAAAAAATCATTTCGGTAAATATTTGAATTAAGGAATGATTTCTAGCATCTTTTTTTAAACATTCAATAACAAGTGTTGGATCCAAATTTCGGAAAAATAGAAACAATAAGAATTACAAAGTTAGCATACAACAAGTTCATCACTTTAATATGATTGTGGCATATTAAAAAGTTAGCTTTCATTAAAAAAATTGCATATTCCTCTGCTGTTCATGAGTTTCCGGTTAATGAAACATTTTTTTTTATTTCAAAATATATTTGAGCAAGAATAATATTAAAAAGTCATTTTGCTCTGAAGAAATATATCACAGATCACTAAGATTTGTTTTTACAATTTCATAATTTTTACAATTCAGTTTTTTACAATCAATAAATTTTAAAACTACGACATTACATTAACGATAAAAATAAGATTAATAACAATGATATTCTTAATCAAAATAATTTACGGGAAAATCTTATATACAAATCAGAATTTATTTAAAATATAAAATTTAATACAGACAATAAAATGGTTGATTGCATGTGTTACATGTACATTTCACAAGGTTTAAAATTGATTCAATAGATTACGTTATAAGGGTTTTTCCAGTCATGTTCAAGGTGATCGCTCAGGTAAACTGAAGAAATCATTAATTACTTTGTCAGATTCAATTGCAGAAGGTAAGTCAGAACTTTTTTCAGGATTTTCAAGACGGTCCCTGCTTCTATTCACTGGTGTTGATGTCTGCTTGTACAAAAATTCTGAACGGTGTATATCTGAAAATTCTTGACTTTCATTCAGTGAGCCTGGACTTGCATCAGTTCTTAAAGTGCTGGATGATATTTTTTGGAATAACTCTTTCGATAGATATTCCTTGATATCACTTTCGTTGAAATGTTTAAGGGTAGAAGGGCTTTTAAGGTCTATAGAGCTAGAACTCGAGGTTAAAGCCAGAGTTTCTTGCGTTTTTCTCAATGTCGATATAGCCCATTCCATACCAATGCTTCTTAACATAGCTTCTATTCTGAGCATTTCAACTTTTTCATCACTTGAAGTATTCACAGAACCTACAGAGTTATCAGAATTATTTGTGTTCTCCACTGTTACAGATGAGCGTCTGTTTATAGGATGAAGTCATTTGACTGAAAATAGTTTCTGATGGATTTTTGATTGGAGATGATGTATTTCTGACAGAGGGAGGTACAAATGCTATATCTTTAATTGAAATTTTCCTTTCTAGCTTTGCCCCGATACCTGATGCACTCGATTTATTACTTGCTTCTAGAGGTGACTTAGGTCTGGCCTTATTTCCAAAGGTGGTGATTTTTTGGGAGCCGGAATTGTTTCTATCACTTGAGATCTCCTTTCTTCTACAGGAGATTTATCTCTCAAGGTACTTTCGAATCGCATTTGACTATCTTGCTCTGGTATTGTCGATAATTCATGAGGTACAATAAAATCATTGAATTTTCTAGCTGCCAATAAGCTTTTAGATGGAGGTGGCTTCTTATGTTTTGTGTTTGAGGAATCTGTAGCTAATGTTGGTAATTTTGGAATATCTAACAGCAATGGCACAAAATCGATAGTGTCCCCACTATGAGAACTTCTAGGTGGATTTAGATTCTTACCCTCATCTTTTTTTGAAGAATTTTTGTCACTGACTGGAGATTTAACTTGATCATTATTAAAGTTATCTATCACAATGGGTGTTTCTTTTAAAGCTCTTAATCTTCTTACTAAATCTTCCTCGGCTTTACTAATACTAATTGGATCAGCAGATGGTACAAACTCTTTATCAAAAGTCCTAACTTGCTCAGGTGTCAAACCTTTTAATTTTTCGGCTAAACTGAAATTTATGTCTAACAATTTTGAGTCTCCAGAACTACTGCTACTAGACCCTGATTTCTGTTCATTTGTGGAATCTTTAGTATTTGTCGATTTGTTAGGGCTTGGGAGCTCCATGTATTGGTTGAACTATCGTTATTTGTAGGTAGCAAGGAAGAAGTTTGAAGCATTCTGTTCTTGTCTTCCCGTACTTTTTCTATCATCGATGTTAAATCAGAGATTCGTTGGCTACACTGATCAGCGATTTTTGCATATTTCGCTAAAACGTCAGGATACTGTTGATTACTGTCTATTTCGCTTGTTGTAATAGTTCTGTTTTCGCTGGATACAGTCAAGAAACTGAAATTCGGAAGAGTATTTCTACTTTGACATAATTCATTTAATAGATCAGTTCTAGTGTTTGAACTCGAATATGCAGTAGAAGTTGCTTTGTTACTCTCCAAGTCGATTATACTCTGTGAGGGTGTAGTCACAGTGCTCACTGAACTTACTCCTAGTTCGTCTATACTTTGCCTAGACATTGCCAGTAATTTTTGAACTTCTCCTAAAACATTATGATTTTCCACAGGTATTTTGGGGATTGGTGTCATTTCGTTAATATTGAATTGTTGCGGTTTTTTACCAATCAGGTCGCAGAAATATGGAGGAGCTTTACCTTCTTTACTTGGTTTATTGGGCAGATGCGGGGGGCTCATATATGAAGTACTTGACGTAGAAATTTGAGAATTATTTTTGGAGAACTTCTCATGCCAAGACTCTGGTTTGCTATCATTCCTACTTCTACAACAATCATCATTTAAGGCTTTCTGCATTTCTATATATCTTTGATTTGGCTTTGCTTCTTTCAATTTTTCAGGATTCTTGATAACTGCTGGTTTTTCTGCAGTTTTCTTTTCAATGACGATTGGTTTTTCGACATTCTTCGGTTTCTCTACTATCTTTGGTTTTTCAATCATTTTCGGTTTATCAACAACCCTAGGTTTCTCAACCACTAGAGATTTAATTCTGTCCTTTTCACTATTGGATTTATCCTTGATCAATACCTCTGAAGATTTTCCATTATTGATTTTTATGACAATTTCGCACAGTTCAGAATTTTTTTTAACATTGTCTCTCACACACTCGCAACTCTTCATTTGTTTACTCTGATTTGTTGCTGATTTCTTATCAACAACAGACCCGTTTATAGAAGTCAAAGAGTTCGTAGGTACAGATGGTATAACAGTATTACTCAATATCACAATTTTTTTCTTGTCAACTGCCTTAGAAGAGTTGGCAGTATGTGATGATTTAACACTTTCCTTAGAACCACTTCTCTTCAAATCTGAACCAATATGTTCACTGGAATTTGATTTTGTACTCTTCGGATCATTTCCCGCATGCTTGGCATTTTGGTGTGACGATTTCTGACTTGGGGATTTACTTTTTCTTGAAATTTGTGCAACCTGTGAATCTGAAAGAGATTGTTCACTGGAACTGGAGATGTCTTTTCTAATTTTATGTTCTTTTACGACATGCCTTGTACCATCTTTTGAGAAATTTGAAATGTTTGTTTCCTTAGTTTTCTTCGACAATTGAACAACTTTAGAATCTGAAAGGGATTGTTCACTTGAACTTGAGATGTCTTTCCGAATTTTATGTTCTTTTGCAACTTGCTTTTCATTATTTTTTGAAGATTTTTGAACTGAAGTTGTTTTAGTATTTTTTGACCTTTGGGAGTCCCGTATGTCAGAAATTGATTGTTCACTTGAACTTGAAATATCCCTTCTAATTTTTTGTTCTTTCGCATCGGTTTTTTTACTTTGTTTTGGGAGCTTTTGTACTATTGGAGACTTCATTTTCTTTGACACTGAAGCGACCTGCACCTGTTTTGACTTAGACTTAGTCGTTTGTGTAACCACTTTGGGTTGTTTTTTGACCGGTTCTTCTGCAGTATCACTAGAGGAACTATTTGGACCAGGATTTGTTCCAACTTTAACTGAGACAAATTTTTTTGGTGTGGATGTACTTCTATCTTTCTTAGAACTATAACCTGCAATTGAAGAATCCGATGAACTGCCTTCGTTTTTTAAATCTACTTTCGAGCTTATAGTGAATGGCAAAGCTTCTGACAAATTCTGATTTTGTATTTCTTTCAGTATTTCTTCTTTCTGTTTTCTCAATTTTCCAAGAACGGTTTTCAGCTGGTCTGTTCTAATTTACTTTCTGATGGAATCTTCCCTTCACGAAGTAGTATTTCAACTTCTTCTTCGGTGTATAGTTTTTTTGTTTTTCTTTCATTTTCCCAAGTTCCCAAGTTTAGAGATTGTGAATCTTGATTCAGTAATATTTCATCTCTTTGTGTAGTTGCTGATATCGATTATTTTTCACGGGTATTGTAATAGTTGGTGGACGCCTATCTGGAAATAATTTCTCATATGTATCATCTAAAATACTCTGTTTTTTCTTTTCTTGTTCTCTGAGTCTTTCTTCAGTCATATGATATTCTGGCTTGTCTTCATTCATTTCATAGAGCCTTTCCAATTTTTGTAAAGCGGGCAACTTCTTCAACAAATCATTGTATTCCCTTTGGAGTTTTTCCCTTTCTAATGCTTTTTGACCTCTTATTAGAGCATCTCTATCTCTTTGCCTGATTTTTTCTAGAAAATCGTCGTTGTTCAGTGGTTCAGGGAAATAATGAGATTTTCTTCGGTAATTCTTTCAACGTGTGAGGTGATCAATCTTGATTTACTAGACTTACTTTGTAAAGGTGTTTTAGAAGTTACCGCTGAAGGTTTTATAGGACTTTTAACTGACTTCAGGGTTACTTTAGGTCTATTTGGAATTTCTCTTACCTGTACTTTTCCGTCAGCTGGATCTAACACTGGTTTTGAAGTTGTTTTCTTTATTTTACCTCTTTGTGATTCCCTACATTTCTTGTTCACTTCTTCCTCGTCCGTTGTATCAAAACATTTTAAAGTATTGATATTGGAAACAGGTTTTTTTGTTGAAGGTGTACGATTTACCATACCACAGCATGTAGGACTTCGAACTACAGGTGACTGCCTTGAGCATGAACAAGCATAAATATTCTGCTGAATGGAAGAAAACATTGAATTTGATGGAGTGTTTGCAACATCTCTTTCACTTGCACATTTGTGAATGTTTCCTTTACTTATCCTTTTTGTCAAAGTATCACATATATCTGGCTGTATCAATTGATGTGAACTACGTTTTTTTATACGGTCAGATATTCTTGTATCTCTCTGTTCCCTGAGCTCCTTCAGTAACTGGTCATCATTATCTGGTACTGAAAATAATCTTATATATTACCTCTGATGTGAAAAAAGATACTCAATTCAATTAGACAAGAAATGATTATAGAAAAAGTATTTTAAAATTATTTATAGCACAAATACACATGTGATTTTGTAGATTTGTACTTGGCTTTGGAAACTTACATTTCTCGAATGAATATCTTGATTTATTTTCCCCCCTAATAAAAATGGACATGTTCTCAAAATTGAATATGAATCATTTGATTAAAAAGCTTTTCCCAATTAAGAATATTTTGTTTGGAAGACATTGAATTATTTGCACTGAGAACACATGTGTTAATGGCTGCTTCCCAGATGAAAAAATAAATAAACAATAAACATTTACTCACATTCAAAACTTTCAATATTAGTAGAGTTCTTTGCAATGTTTTTCATCTCATCATTATTTGATGTTGATGGTATATTATTTTTGAAATTCTCTGAATTATTGTCAACTTTAAAACTGATATCCACATTTCTTTCTTTGACAATGCTCTCATCAATATCTTCATAATCTGAATCGGAATCAGTTACTATTCCAGATATCTCAGTATCAATTGATAATTTGTCATCACTCTTTTTCTTGAAGGATCCTGAAGATTGTTTCAAACCTGACATCATCTGAGCCCTCTTATTTTCCATCTGTCTCACAAGCTTTCTCTTGAGCGTTGGTACAGAAACATTATGTTTAGCTTTCTTTTTCTCTTCTCGTAATTTTCTGTTTGCAAGATCAGCCCTTATTTTTGCCACACTTTCCTCATTTTCTCTTTTATCCAACAATATATTTTCCTCATCTTCTAACAAACTTGCTCCTTTATGCCCAGCTCCTATATCTTTCAGGGCTTCATGGCATTGATTTTGCAGTTCTAATAATTTTTTTGCTTGCCACTGTTTGAGCTTCTTCTGCCCTTCTTTCTCAATTTCTTCAATCTGTCTTAATTTTTGTTGTTTTACTCTGTTTCGAACATCTTCTGCAATATTTTTGGACTGTTGCCGGACCTGTGATATCCTTATAAGTCTTCGTCTTTCGAACTCCTTTTTGGAGTGATTTGGGCTAGCAGTTACCATTCTTCCTTTCTGAATACTAATAGGATTTCCAGTAACTGTTACATTGATGGACATTTTTAACCATACGTTTATTACTAAGAGCCATAATTAGCCATCATCAGAATATGAAATTGAATAGAATATCAATTTTATATTAATGCTTAAAAGTTTATAAACACTAGAATAATAAATAAACTTGGAAGAATGTTTTTAAAATTTCAAGTTTTCAATTTTGACGTTTGTAAATTTCAGTTAGAACATAGAAGATAGGTGATGTGGCGTCAGCGTCAGAGTAATTTTTGTTTCAAAATCCTCACACTTTTTTGCACGATTATTCACGATGGCATAAATATTTGTTGTTATATCAAAAGCAAATAATTCATTAAAAACAAAAACAATTTAATTTTTCACTGCACGTATCACACAATTTAAATAAAAAAAGCGAAGCGTTGTAAGTTCTGTGGTCTATTCTGTGCCGTTGGCGCATGGAAGTCCTCCATGCGTTGGCGGGAAAGATTTATTTTCAAATAGTTTCATTTATATGAATAAACAATAAAGACATGTAATAATTAATTGTAGATACCAATGTCCCTCACAGAGAGGACATTTTCACTGCTACTGTAAAGGACATGTATAAGTGTTGTTCTCTTATGATAATGCTTATGCAATGAAGATATTTGTATTGTAAACGAAATTTATATGTTGATTCTGGACATATTCTGCAAACTCAATTTCTTGGTACAGAAATGTTTAGGTTTTTAAAACATTCAAACAACGCGCATTCAAGGCAATTTATTTTGTTTGATTGAAAAATGAAGATTATAAAATTCAAGAATTTTTCGCATGTTTCTAGGAAACCGATAAATGTGGCAAAGATTTACTGCGTTGACTGTATGTTTTGAAATCCGAACCTTGAATAATCCCAAATGATCCAGATAAACCCACTAATGAAGAATTCAACCACAAAATTAATTTTCTTCAATGCCCCCTATAAATATTATATTATCCAGAAGGAATTGGCACAATTATCAAGGCCTGAAAAACACAACATTTTTAAAACTATTACAAATATTTTATCAATGGCTATACATCTACTACAAAATTTGTTTCTCAAATATCCAAACCAATTCTGCCCCTCAAATTTTTTCACTTATCTAGAATTTTATTTCCACAATAATAAAAAGACTGGGAAATGGACTAAGTAAATTCATATGATACATCTTATTTAATAAACCACAATAAAAACAACAATGTACAACTGGAAATTTATTATTCTTCTAGTTATATCCTATAATCTCATCTCTGCTATGTATTCAAACATTTCTTGCTATCTGCGAACAAAAATATAATTGGTTATTTCAACATATTACTAGCCTATTCGTTTTGAAGAGTTTAGTGCTCCACTGGAACAGCTCAGGAGCTCGAAACTCTTCAAAACGAATACTATATACATCAACAACTTGGTGGTTGGTTTGGTAGCAACCTCAGAGTGAATTAGAGATGCCTTCACGCATTTGTTCGCGCAGCCAAGACGAACCTGTTTATGAACGCGGACAACATTCGGCGTTGCGAACGTGCCGTATCTTTATTTCGTATTGGGATAATTAATTGATCTACGGCTATCCTACTATGTTCTTCTTCTTCTCTGTGCGGTGCCTTTCCGGCCGAACTGAGGCCTAGTGGCCCATTGTTCACCTGCATCGTTCTATAGAGATTCAGCTCCTCAGACACGAAGACAGAAATGTCGCGAGCCTGCCAGGAGTGGTCCCTCTCACCATAGGAATAGGAGGTGTTGGATTTCCTAGGTGTGTTGAACTTAACTCATTAAGGTTCCCACAGTTGAACAAGATATGCTCAACCGTTTCATCAGTACTCCTGCACCACCGGCATAGGGAGCAGCTCGTCAATCTCATTCTCTTCAAATGCTTGTTAAACAGGTGACCAGTCAATGCACCAGTCACCAGACCGAGTTGTTTCCTCTCCAGCAATAGAAGTCTTTTGACCTCAGATCGCGAGGACGGTCTCTCAATGAGAATCCTCGACCACCTCAGGCCCACCCTGCGCTCCATTCCGAGGAAAATTCCCTGTTCAGCCAGTTCCTGAAGAAACTTCTGACAGATGTGCGACAGATTGGCAGCGAAGGCTCCGGACCAACAAATGCTAATCCGGCTCCCCGCCTAGCCAGTTCATCTGCCTTAACGTTACCAGGTATATCCGCGTGAGCCGGACACCAGATTACTTTCAAAAAGTTATCAGAGCCCAGCAAACGCAGAGCTTTCCTGCATTCTTCTACCAAAAGAGAATCAACTCTAACATCGGATAGAGATTTCAGAGTTCCCTGGCTGTCGCAACATATGTAAATATGTGCTGGCCAGAGTATCCCCTGCGAATATTTTCTAGTGCGCATGCAAGAACCGCAAACAGCTCAGCCTGCACAATGGAACAGTCTTTCCCCAGAGGGATAAAATATCCTACTATGTTACTAGAGTCTGCTATAGACAATTCTGTCAGGTTGGCAACATCGTTCTATTGCTGTTTTGTAATTCGATGCGTCGTGATTACATTTTGTTTCGATTTGACGTCCATAAACTGAATTATTTTACTGATTTGTTGTGGTTCAGATTATTCCAGTAATTATAGCTATGGCAAAATTACGAAAATGTTTTATTGAATTCAGAAATTATAGAAATGAAAATCTAACCTATTGTTTACTTCACTCCATTTCAGCTGTAAAACGCTTTTCATCTCACTGTAGAGATTGATTGATTACAATGCAACACTATTCACGAGTGGGGCATCTCTATGTTTACTTCTTAGTCTGAGGAAGCAACACCTCCCCCGCTTTTGATATGGAAGTTAATTATTAAAATATTCTGCTTCTACAAATTGTATTCAGTATGATTAAAAAAAATTCTTCAACGAAAAAATGTCTGAATGAAAAACTCGAAAGGGAAAAAGGAATGGTCAGGAATAGTATATTATGCAACGAGCTTATAATGATAGCTATTATTCACGACGTGAAGTTTAGGCTTAGGCGAGTGGCCCAAGTCACCGAGTGAATAACATACATTATACGCAAGTAACATACTATACTTTATCCACGACTACTGAACATATTTCTTGAATTAATATTTAGCGACTGTTACAAGACTTTTCTATTACAAGTGTGGAAAAAGTCAGGTTGACACATAAGAAATTTTTGGAGAACTGTTTTGTTATAAGAATTGATGCAATAAGAGTAGACTCTGCTCTCGATTGACAAGGTGAACCTCTATTCGTTATTTGGAGTACTTGAGAGAAATATAATTTCAAAGCATCTAATATCAAAGCTGAATCTATGAAGCATCAGACAGCAGTGAATAATAACTCATTATTCTCTTTTGATTAATGAATATTATTATGGCGGTGCAAACAGACGTATCATGGGTGGATTATACAATAGTCATGGATAAATAGATCTTATTACAAGGTGGAACAACAAACCTTTTGTTAGTTATGACTGGAATATTAGAGGAAGGGACAAGGATCTTCTACTTCCAGGGAATCAAAATTATCGAAACAATGACAAACTACCTCTTCATCAGACTCAGGGTCTTCATTTGCTTTGGTGCTATGCCTTGGCTGAACGTTGCATTTTTTGTTATCAGAATCTGCCCTATCTAGAAAAAGGGATGAAACATTTTTAGAAACAAACTTCCAAGTGTCTGAAACTGACGAAGGTAATTCTGGAAGTGAAGGGAGCTCCATTGGAGGATCTCCCTTTTTGACTGAAAAAATTAATTCATTAGTAGTGATAGAACCTATTGGAAATTTATTTATACATAAAATAACAAATTCTTCAATCATCTCCATACATATAATTCGTTCACAAAAGATTGAGTGCATAGGTATTAGGCGTTAGTTTATTTAGTTAGTATATTTATTTGGAATATGCCAAATTTCCATGGCCAACCGACGGCTCAACCTTTCGTGAACGGACTATAGTGCCCTAGCAACCATCGATCGAAGGGAAATCTCGTTATGAATTTGAATTATACCTAATATTTCCTCTAAAAAGTATTCATTATTTGAATTTTCATCAAAATGGTATAAAATTTTGTATACAACACGTGGGTTAAAATGTTTTTTCACTCGAAGAAATTAACCCACTTGCCCTACGGGCTCGAGGGTTAAACTTTCTTCTCATGAATAAACATCCATTTAACTCACTTGTTGTATAAATAACTATTATTGATTAAGTAATTGTTAAGTATTCATTTTAAAATAATACTTTTAAGTAAATTGTTTGAATATGAAGAATTTCATAGGTATTTCACATATTTTTTATTTGGAATCCTCATTTCAAAACTTTGAAAATTGAAAAGGCACACCCACATACGCATATAATATTCAAGTTATAAAAACTCGAAAAATGGGCATTTTCAGTAAATGCAGTCTGCCACTTGAAAAATGATTACAGAGCTTTGTTCTTAAAATTTGAAACTCTGTGGTACTCAGAATTAAAGAGATAGACCAACAAATGTTACATATTGGAAATCAGGGGAAAAAGAGCTAGCCAAATATGGAAAAATATATAGGGTGTTCTATTTGAAAAAATGGAGTTGTCATCAATATGTTGGCCACCCTGTATATATTTCAGTTTGTAAAGTTATATTGAAACTCTCAGTTGATTTCGTGAAACTTTTGAATGAAACATTTTTTTCTATCTCCTTTAGTAACAAAGTTAAAGGGGGGGTCAAAATATAGTGAAAAACCTGTACAGCAAAATTCTCTGACTGATGCATTGTATATTGTATCTGTCTAATCTATATTTCCAAACCTGTGTACATCCTTTATCTATAAGTATACATACCACCATAGGCAAAATTATAAGCTATAGTAGCATATTTATTTCCCTCTGTAACAGCAATTTGTGAGTATTGGGATGTTTGTTTTGGATAACAGATAGCTGTCATCACTCCTGCTCCAGTAACCGTGTATAACATTCTCTTAAAATATCCCTTTCTTAACTGAAAATCAATCCCGTTAGGCCTCCAATAGCTATAGCTCCAACTTTGGGTGCAGTATTGTTTTCTTGTCTTAAATATGTTATCGCTCCTGAAATTATTCTTGGTATAGCATCATTGAACATTAAAAATCATATATTGAATATCTACTCTACTTGTTTATGTATTCCTACCGTCTGCTTTATCGATTCCTTCACTAATATAATTCTCAGCTACAGATTCATATGCTTTTGCCTCAAGAATAACCATATCAACTGCTCTTCGTACACTTGATACTTTTTCTTCTAAAACGTTACCGAACCAGGAGGGTTTTTCTTCAATACATTAGGAGTAGGAATGTCAGGGCTGTATATGGGAAGTTCGCTTGGTTTACATTTCAAACCTTTGTTTTGCGTATTAGCGTTTGTATCGGTTATAACCATAGCTGCAGAGGCAATAAATCCTATCTTACAGATCTGAAAAAAGTAAGTTTAAATGAAAAAAGAGAATATTCGGTTTAGGAGGAGAATCCTGAATAAATAATTTCTATATTGCTTTATTTATGCTTACATAATAGAAATATAAATGAAATTATTCTTGAATCACGTAACTTGTCTAATGTTTTGACAAAGATTGTAAAATATCTTTGTGTTTTGATTTGTCATAACCTAAAATAAAAGTGACAGCTCCAGATCACAGAATATTATATTTACAGTTGTGTTATTTTTTGATTGATGAGCTGAGCACCCAGGTGAGCGCTCGTTCTACTTAAACAAGTGCCCAAATGTCTGTAATTTTGTCCGTGGGACCGTCCGTCCGTCCGGCCATCCGTTAGCAGGATAACTTTCGAAAGGATTGTCCTAGAGACTTTAAATTTTCAGGGTGCGTTCGGTTCCCAAATGGATCCATTAAGTTCGTTAACCAGCCAAATCGTACAGAATGTTCCATAAAAAGATATCCGATTCGAATGAAATTAATTTTATAAAAGAAGACTGATACATGAATGTTCATACAAATTTTTGGGTTGGTCATCTACCAAAAATATATTCTTCAAATCGAACTGTAACAAGCATTTAGCTCAGACTCAGGACCTGAATCTCTCTTATCGAAAACAGTGATTATGATCAACTTATTAAATAATGAACTTCGTATTTTTAAAATTTTGACCTTCCAATAATTAAATTTTCTTCTAAGTGTGGTTCTGTAAAATTATGGAAGTATCCTACTCACCTTATGTAGTAGAGACGAAAACATTGTATAAGTCATACCAGTACCAGATTACGGAAATTTTTTCAATATAAGTATGAGCTATAATGGCATGTTTGAAATGATGTCGATATATTAAAATATGAACATTTGTTTATATTTGACAGAAGTTAGAAACCTATCTAGATTTCAAAAATATCCTGAAAGCGTCAATTAAATTCGGTGATAGAAACCAAAGATTAGTAAGAATTTCTACGAATTCATGGTTGTAAAATTATTCTACACTGTTTCCGAAAAAATATTGTGAACACGTCCAAAATTGTGTTTTTGGAATCACATAATTTGTCTTTTCGTCCAAAAAACGTACTCTCCGGACTTGTTACGTAAATTACTATTTTCTGCAAATGCCCATTTCAGTTGATAATATAAGAACGACCTTGACTACTCATGAGAGCAGACAAAATGGTATGTGCTGCAACTTAATATTTGATCATAATCATCCACCTGTATATTAGGAAATAAGATACACCCTTCAGAAGTAATTAATTTATTTAGGTAAATAGACCAATCAAATATATTATTTGTTTTGACTTAGTTTCTGCTACAATCTTATGTTCGCCGGTATATTAAGTACTAGTTCAATTTCGTACATTACCATAAGACATATATTTCAGAAATTTATATTGTGTTATGTACTAGACCTAGAGCATTAATAACAAAAATTCGTTTAAAATAAATAATGTATGCGTGATAATAAATGTAAATATTTAAAGCTTGAGGAAAAGATATTTAGCAATCTGAAGAGTTGCTGAAATCCAGTCCACTCAGAGACTTCTTTGCGCCCCTGGACAACCTGTCTAACTCAGCAGCAGCATCTGATCGCATGGCTGCTTTATCGGGTAAAGACTCGAGCCTGACTTTGAACTGGAGCCAGGAGTGCTACTTTTCTTATTCAGTAAAGAATTGAAGAAGTTGGCTAGCACACCTTCTCCACCTGGAGAACTCACAACCTTGGATCCATCAAGCTAAAAAAATGTGGTTTTAGTAAATTACAAAATTTTAAAGAATGCTGATCAAGTTTAATATTATCTATATCAATAAAACAGGATCTATGGTTACCTCAATACAAGATCTCGCGCTAAATATCTAATGATTGCCTTTTCAGAATGATAACTCTAGGAAATTGAACTTGACCCAAAGAAAGATAAAACATTATGAAATACATATGTGGGGACAGATTGAAAAACCCTAGATAGCACCAATAGTTTATTAAATCGGTATACAGGTTCGGAAATTCACATTGGAAACATACGATATTCAATGCATTAGAGAGAGTATTTTGCCGTGCAATACTGGACATATTTACACGCTATGTTTCGCTTTCGTTTGCCGCGATGGATGATCCAATGAACAAATAATATCGTTGTCTCTCTCAAATCGACTAACATGGGAAATCCGACGCATTCAGTAAATGCGTCAGTCAGACTGCGCATAATGCGGCGTTCCCACGAGGCGTTATTCACGACAGTGAACCACGCTTTCGTGAAATACACTTCTGTGTGAACGCATAGTCGTTAAACTTGCTTTCGTGAGGAACGGCGCACGACTCAAGCGTGGATAGATCAAACCTGTTTGATTTTCAGGCGTGATATACCGTTCGTGAAGCCAAGATGTCATCACAGCAACGTGGAATTATTAAGTTTAACGACAGTGAAACTACGCGTTTTTTGGAGTTATATTCGATGGAAAAGGTGTTATATGCACCTCTAATTTGTTTTTGCACTAATTGCTTGTCTCATGTTAGTGTTAGATTTTGAAATTTTATTTGTAACACGCAATAAGAGGTATTCCAACTGAAATTCAGTCATTCGCAGTAGGTTTCTAAAATCTTATGGAAAATTGCTTTTTAGTTCCATACTAACCAAGTTTGATGACGCTCCCGAGCGCTCTTAACATATTTCTTCGCTGTATCCATTCTCTAACCCAAAAACGTCTTTTTTTCGTTTTCTTGTAATTGTGTCCTGTAAGCACTCCAGCTTTTTTGCTACGATAGTAGCAAAAAACGAACTTAACAGCACAACTTTCAACAACTAGATCATTCATGATCGATGTTTCGATGGTGACATGTTCTGTGATGGTGACTAAGTCGAAACGTGAGGCGTGAACGCCACGAACCCCCCAACCGTGTGAACGTTTTATAAATTCACACTTTCGTGAGTGTCACGAACCAAAGTTGACTAGCGTGGTTAACTGTCGTGATTAACGCCTCGTGGGAACGCAGCATAATACTCAATGCGAGTTCTGCTGGTTCCCTACCACACACCTTGATTAAGCAACTGCTAACGATAAGAGAGAGACCAAATTACAATTTTGCAGTCGCTTTCATTCAGAGAGTTACGAATCACGTGAACCTTTCTATTATAGCGCTGGTCAACAGCACGGCAAAATTCTCCTTCTGATGCATTGAATTTCCTATGCTTCCGATGTAAATTTCCAAACCTGTATATGTGAAGATCACTAATACTTTCTGTTACTTAGTTGTTGATATCAAATAAAATCGTCTAAACCTTATAGACTACAGGCCCGTGTTAAAAAATATTATGGGTCATTTGAACCACCAGGTGACCTATCTAGAACGATATAAGAGCATAAAATAATAAGATTCAGCACTATGCCGTCACTTGTAAGCTGTCCAACTGAGTGCAGGTGAGGATTCGAAAGTACAGGTAGAGTGGGTACATTTTGGTCCCATATTTTTGTACGGCATTCTTACCATCGATAAATCCGTGAAAAATAATAAGAAAACGCGTAGCGCTGTAAAAAAATGGGGAGCCAGAAAGTCGAATTTTTTTTTATTTTCCGACAATTACCAGGGTAAATTTGGTCATTTGATTTTGTACGGCATCTGTGTCATACTATTTCAATAGTGCTTCTAATTGATTATTCCGCAACGCCGTACAAAAATCATGCAACAAGGGGAAAAATCTAGGGTTGCAATCCTCTGTCTTTCCGTAGTCCAGGGGGTGATTTGACACAACATGAAATAAATTTATTTTGAAAGTATTTTATGCGAAGATAATATTTTTTCATATTCCGTACATTTTCGTTGGTTCAAAGGGGAAAAAAAGAAAAAATTAGAAACTTTGTTGAATATGGGTTTGTATATTATCCATTTTTACCAAAATATACACATGTTGTCACTGATAATTCCAAAATACAATATATTTTTGAGAAGTACTCATGACACTGAAGTTTGCAGTACAAAATCATGTGACAAAGGGGTCTGCTAACTTCAGTGTCATGAGTACTTCTCAAAAATATGTTGTATGTTGGAATTATCAGTGACAACATGTCTATATTTTGGTATAAATGGACAGTATACAGAGCCGTATACAACATAGTTTCTAACTAGGAACCTAGAATCACGAAAAGAATATGAAAATTAGTACAAATATATGGATTTTTTTTTCCTTTGAACCAACGGAAATGTACGGCATATGAAAAATATTATCTTTGCATAAAATACTTTCAAAATAAATTTATTTCGTGTTGTGTTAAATCACCCCCTGGATTACGGAAAGAGAGGGGATTGCAACCCTAGATTTTTTCCCCTTGTCGCATGATTTTTGTACGGCGTTGCGGAATAATGGATTAGAAGCCGTACAAAATCAATAGACCAAATTTACATTTGTTTGTTACATTTTTTATTGTCGGAAAATTGAAAAAAAATTTCGACTTTGTGGCTCCCCATTTTTTTTACAGCGCTACGCGTTTTCTTATTATTTTTCACGGATCTATCGATGGTAAGAATGCCGTACAAAAATATGTGACCAAAATGTACCCACTCTACCTGTACTTTCGAATTCTCACCTGCCCTCAGTTGGACAGCTTATAAGTGATGGCATAGTGCTGAATCTAATTATTTTATGCTCTTATATCGTTCGAGATAGGTCACCTGGTGGTTCAAATGACCCATAATTTTTTCAACACGGGCCAGTAGTCTATTATTATTTCCCCTCCTATTTTCAGAATGAATGTCTCATTGACCCATATAATAAAGATGTATGAGTGAGAGAAAGCAGGATAATATCATACTCAAAATTGGTGCAAGATGGAGATGAAATTATGTCAATGACTATCATACTGGGTGTCAATTACTATCAAAGTATGTCAATGACTATCAAATATGTAATTTCGACGAAATTGGGGTCTCCTCGAATATTCAAAAGATATTCATTGAAAGTTTGAAGATAACACCAAAATATCAACATTCAACTATAGTTCCGTAATAATAACCATAGTGTTACAGTAAAATTAGGAACCGAATTCGCCTACTGAAAGTATCCATGCACTTAAGGTGTCAATCACTATAGCTTTTACTCTATATGGAGAAATAAGATCTTATAATCCAACAATAAAAAAGTATAACTTTGTTTAATAATTTTAACCTCAAAAAATGTATGCAGGATAGCAGCACAACATGAGAACAAAAAGCTTCAGCAATACATAATTAAAATAATTGTAATAGACCCACATGAAAATAAACATATAACCTTACCCATGCATTTATTCACTTAGCGTCAGGACATCCACATGTAGACAATTTTTTGAAAAAAAAAATTTACCTTTCTCGGTGGCAAAACACCAGAACTTGATCTTACCGTTCCTTTCACTAATGGGGAAGATCTCAAAGAGTCTCCTGTCCGTCCTAATGGGGGACCTCCTCCTGCTAAGAGAATCTGCTGCATTCTCACCAAAAATGCTTGTTCATCTTCTGCTAAAATTTCTGTTTCTCGGCTGATGGTCTGAAGGGAAGAGAATTTTTATCAAACTCAACAAAAAAAACTTCAGTAAAGAAGAAAATTGCCATATACAGGGTGTTCCTAAATTGAACGTACAAACGAAAAGGGGAGATTCCTTAAGTGAGTTTAAGAAAAAAAAAGTCCCATAAACATGGGGTCGCAAACGTTTCGTTTTCGAGATACAGAGTGTTGAAGTTTGAATTTTTTCAAGTTTTTTTCTATAGTATCTACACTTCACAAGATATTCAACTGAAATTTGGCATAGCTATCACATTTGAGAGTTCTCACCAAGTGACATGGCAATTTCGATAAAAGATCTACAGGGTGATATTTTTTCTGGAAACTGCCACCTGTTCTTCTGCAGAACTTTTTTTTGGTGAGCAACTGTTAATTTGAAAAAATGTAAAAAGAAGCTTTGTTCTTATACTAAACTTTTCGGTCTCCTGTAGTTTTGTCCTATCTACCAACGATTTCGAGAAAAAAAAATTTGAACGATTCTCTCGAAATCCTCGTGAAAATCCAAATTATGTGGGAAGGCCACTTTGTAAGCTGTGGTGAATAAATTCAGTGTCAGTTTTTATGGAAATTTTCCTGATCTGTAGCGATGATTCATAAAGATTCGATAAACTCGTATAATCAACACATGTTTTTGATTAAAACTTCAACACCCTGTATCGCGAAAACGAAACGTTTGCGACCCCATGTTTATGGGACTTTTTTTTTTCTTAAACTCACTTAAGGAATCTTCCCTTTTCGTTTGTACGTTCAATTTAGGAACACCCTGTATAGTATTTTAAAGCTTTTCATAAGCAATGAGAAATATTCTGTGGCATTCGATCTCAGACTAGTATATTTCTTATCCCATAGTGATTGGAAAAATTTCCCGAAACACGTGGAATTATTTTGTTTGGGGAACATCTTTTGACGTATTTCGAGACTTGAATGAGCAACCCTCTAAGAACGTAATTCGTTTTCCCCAAAAATGAATTTTTTAGCTGAAATAAGCCACCTTGAATATTTTAATTACAATTTTTTCTCAAGTACCAAGAAAAATTCTATCAAACAATGAATAAAAAAAATCACAACAGTTCTTTATGTTGCCCTCATTTTTGATAGCTCGTTCTACTTAAACGAGTGCTATATCGTTTTGCCCAAATGTCTGTAATTTCTAATTTTGATGGTCTCAAACGATAGGGTTCGCCCTGATGACGAATCCGTGGTCAAATTCAATTCTGTGAGGGTGAGTTCGGTTCCCAAATGCCGCGGTTCAGTTCGTTAACCAGCCAAATGGTACAGGTGTTCCATAATATATGGCCATTCAAAATTTTTGTTCCTCAATATCTCAGACAAAACGAAACCAATCAAAATGATATTTGCAGCTACATGCAAAATGCTCATAATAAGCCTCATACAAAATTTTGTGGCCATAGTGTGAACAGAACCATGGAAAATTCAATTGGAATATTGAAAAGAAGAAACTTCATATTTTCATTACAAGATATACGATTGGAGTGAAATTTATTTGTGAGAGAAGATTGATTAGCCTGTATCATCAAAATTCAAGTTTTTAAAGATAACAAAAACATTTAAGGTGGCTCATTTGAGTTGAAAAATCGATTTTGGGCGAAAACGGTTCATCAAAATTATATTCTTCATACACTGTTGTAAAAGGATTCAAAGACCTTTCAGATGAAGTATCACTCAACCTCTCTCCAATTCAATTTTGAGGAGGTGATGCGCCCCCTCTTAGTGCGAGTCCACAACGGCGCACCGACCCTAGCCCATCGCACCACGATGTCGATATTTGAAGTTTGTTACGAAGTAAACACGTCATTGATGACATCGCGGTGCGATGGGCTAGGGTAGGTGCGCAGTGGTGGACTCGCACTTAGGGGGGTTACTCGTGTGTTACCCAAAAATCATTCGACGTGTCTCAAGAAATATTTCCAACCACTAGGGATAAGAAATATACATGGTGGCTCCTCTGAAATATAACACCCTGTATAGGTAAGTAATGATGAAAATTAAAATGTATGAACACATCTTCTGCTAGCCTTACCTTTCTTGCTATAGGTTGGACTACAATATCCCTATAATAATCATCAGGTTTGCAGCTATGCATATTTTCATACAAAATACTTATTTTCTTCATGTTATCCCAACCTGCAGGGCTGTGGAAAAAGATTCAATAGATTAGAGACTTCTTATACAGGGCATTCGGAAAAATGTGGGAAATCTCTCGGATTCAGATCAGACATAAAAAATAAGATGGCAAGTTCCCATCATTTTTTTACTTGCGGCCCTGCTACGGAGATACGGTCTCCTTAATGACGCCACTGGAAATCCATTTTAAAAGAATACATTTTGAAATAGTTATTATAATTCAATCAGAATTTGATATGATAAACAGTAGTAGTAGTAAGAACCCCTTAAAATACTGCCTTGAAATTTAAAGTAGCTTGTTTAGTTTATCAGCGGTGGACTAGGTTGAACATTTTAATGCTTGCATTCTTAACACCCTGTATGATAAGGAGTTTGCACAAACATAATTGGATACCTTGAACATAAAGTTGAAGAAAAGGTACCTTGTTCATTGTCGATAAAATGAATTGTTTTCGAGAAAAATCAACGTTGATGTTGAAAAACACGTTCAATTTTTTGACGCTTGGTAAAGGAGTTCATAATACAATAATTTCAATAGATTAACCAAGTTTTTCAACATAAAAGTTGATTTTTCTCATTTTATGGACAATGAACAAGAGTACCTTTTCTTCATCTTGATGTTCAAGGTATCCAAATTTGTTTTTCTAACTCTTTATCATACAGAGTGTTTAAAATGTAAACATTGAAATGTACAACCTAGTCTGCCCTGGTAAACTAAAGACGCTGATTTAAATTTAATGGCAGTATTCAAAGAGGTCCTTCCTACTGTTAATCATATCAAATTTTCATTGAATTTTAATAAGTAGTTTAAAATTTATTCCAGTAAGTGCGCGTCCACAACGGAGCACCGACCCTAGCCCATCGCACCCTCGCCCAAAACCCTGACCCTCGCCTATAGCACCGACCCATGCACCAAGCCCTGGACTGTCCACATTGAAGCCCCGACCCTCACACTATTTCTAGGTATATGTATCTTTGTTTTTATTGTTCAATCAGCATTTAAATCTTCAAAAACCTAAAAATGCATTTGGAAAGACTGTTTCAGTTAATTCAAACAACAAACTTCATATTCTGCGATATAATTCATAAAAGCAAAGCAATAGTAATAGAAGAAGAATGGTTGGATATACTTGATTTAATCATTTATCATAAAGTAAACAAACTGAATGCCTAATTCTTTCGTTGAATACATCGTGTTCTCAATATCAATCAATATTACTTCAAATGTGATAAAATGAATTTGAATGTTGAAACACTAATTGATATGTGTTCTTAATCGAGTTGTTGGAGGCCGGTGTTTCGACTTCTTCATTGATTCGAACATGAACGGAAACATTATATAAATTTCATTGTTATTTCTTTACCACTTACTTTCTAATCATCAGTTAGTAGGTTGATTCTGGTTAGAGCTGTAAAAATTAGTTAAGTCCAATATAATCATTAAATTGAACAATCGTTCGATAGATATCCAACAGCATTCGTGTACTTTATACAACCATATCATTGATTCGTAGTCCTAGGAAAATAGTTAATTTATTTGAAGATTTTGGAAATATTTCCTTATTATGATTGGAAATTGAAATTTTTCGCACAGTGATTGTCCTTCAACGAACGAATACATCGTTTGACAAATATAAACACACGTAAATCTTGAGGTTATGTCATATTTGGTGCGTGGTGCGGTGCTTAAATAAATACAAAATGAATTTCGCTCGTTGGTGCGCTGGTCGGTGCTAGGTGAGGTGCGTAGGTCAGTGCTCCGTTGTGGACACTCGTATAAGGAAACATGCTTTATTTATTTTTGAGGGGCGAGGCTTGGTGAGGTGCTATGATAGGTGCGCCGTTGTGGACGCCTACTAAAATGGATTATTAGTGACGTCATTCGAGGGGCCGTATCTCCGTAAGGAAGGCCGCTAAAAAAAATGGTGGGAACTTGTCATCTTATTGATATAAATCATCTGAATCCGGGAGGTTTCCCACATTTTACCGGACATCCTGTAACATCCTGTATATTGGCAGCGGTAGAACTCGCCGAAAGAGATCTTTTCCCCATAAATCGCGTGCTAACTTGATCAATAAAGATATGGAAACGAGAAATTTGGGTTTTGATCCTCTGGTTCATTTTACATCTCTTCTGTTTGATACGAAAATAACAGATGTAGCTCATTTGATATGGTCTATTCTCCAGCAATAAATATCCCTGTTTGATGTTTAATCAGTGAAAAAAAATATGGCAAATGGGGTTATTTCGTCAAAATTTTCCCTTAGGAGAGAATATTACTTTGAAATTTTGACAGAAAAAATGGTCTTTTAGAAGACATAAGAAAAAATGAGAAACATAAAAAAGTCATCAATGAAATTGTTTGTAATCATCACCATTTGTTTTGTTTAGTGTGCACCAAATATTGCTTGATGTCATATTGAATGAAAAAAATAGTTATTACTTCTGTTCGAACATAAATAGTTTCACAGGCACTTTTGATCCGTTCTCTCAATTACCCCATATTAATGAACTCATCTTCAAGATACACCAAACTTTTTAAATGTCATCAAATCACAATTTAAATGAATGTGAGGTATTATTAAACATAGGGTTAATATTAACTCTTAAAATAAGTCAACATTGAACAATAAGTCAATTTAAAAAATATTTCATATACAGTAGAGACTCGATAATCCGGAGAACAATAATCCGGATATTTACTAGTCCGGATTGACGTCAAGATTGTATTATGTCCTTATAATCTGGATTGCAAGACTCAATAATCCGAATTTCCGATCGTTGCATACGTGGTTTACGGTTCTAACTTGTCGTAACTCAATTTCTATGACGACGATCGGGCGTTCTTTTGGTATATAATAGTGCACAATGGTATAATAATAATAATAATTTATTAAATCAAATACCATACAGGTGTGAATTCAATCAAAATACATACATACATACATGTAGAAAAAACACTATAAAATTTGATAAGATAAAAAAGTCAGACAAGAATAATTAATTAGTGAAATGGAATGGAATGTTTCTACCTCCAAACCATACAGCTTTGATACAACATATGGATCATAATGATATTAAATTAAATAAACTGAAATACCGAAAAGGCCTTTTAGCACATATTTTTTCGATCCTCGAAGACGGGGATAATGTTAGCAAATGCATTTAGAGCATAGATCAATTCGATGCAGTCTGTTTATTCCATAACTCATATCAATTACTGATATTCAGCTTCTGAACGATATACACGAGAAAGCAATTGTTCAGCATTCTCTTTCCCTTACAGTAGAAAACGTAAAATATCTAATTATTCCAAATAATATATTTGTTTTATCGTTTCGATAATAAAGCCTATATTTATTTCAACCGTTTTTTTAAATTGCATCTTTACTAAATTGTAAGACGCGGTATTCCGGATTCCTCATTAATCCGGATCATAACTTGTATTAATTGATCCAGATTATCGAGTCTCTACTGTATGTTGAAAATTCTTTTGAATTTTGCAAAATTGAATTCTGAAGGTTTTTGCTTAAAATTAAAATTCCAAGTGTTCTTACATGAAAACAGCATCTTTCTCAACAACCAAAGCGGGAGTTCTAAAAGGAAATCCATAAATACGATGTGTGAGATACTTGTATAGAAGGTCACAATTTTTATCTTCCTTTGCACTGGTATAAAATAGAGCTGCTCCATACTGAAGACAGAACCTTCGGATCCAGGATTGCATAAAGTCTAAGTGTTCATCCCTATAGTCATGCTCCTTCTCTAAAGTTTGCATATAATCGGTCTAAAAAAAAAACAAGTTTTCAATCTTCAACTTGTGCTGAAAACAAACAAGTAGTATACCTTAGTAACTACAACAACAATATCTAAGCCCAAGTTGTTGGTCAAAGTAGCTTCTGGAAGTTGACCATCCTCAGCATCATCTTCATCGCCAAAATTTCTAGAACTTCTCTTCATTGGAGACGTAGGATCCAATTCATCACCTGGCTCTATGTATTCTTTCCATAACTTCACAAGCTGTTGCCTGAATGATAATAAACACTCTCATTATTTGTAGTTAATATGGGAATGACTATATAACACAACCTTTTAGACTGCCTCAAATCTACATCTAATTCTAACTTATCTAAGTGGTCAGCTAATACTGATGCCCAGTGCTGTAACTGGTCTAGTATGCCCCAAGGAGCTGTCATTGTTACAGTCAATATAATCAGAGTGTCCGCAAAAGTATCTTTATTCAGAGCAAATTTCAATAAATTGGAATGACCTGGATCTCCATCCAATACCCAAACACTCAAACGTGTGTGATCTTAAAAAAGGAATAAATAGATTGCAACATTACAACTCAAGGTTTTTAAATACCATCTCTATATTCATCACGAACATCAATGTAGGCATATTCAAGTCCTGATCCTTTTTTGGGGTCCTCAACACCTTGAAGTTTGCAACCATTGTTGTTTTCCCGGATTCATTATCTCCTAAGACCAAAATCTGTTTGAATGAAGGTAATTTCTGATTTCCGTGATTCTGCACATCACTCAAAATTTGAGACCTGAAAAAGAATGTATATTATCTGCTCAGATCAAAATAGCATTATTCCAAATAATCAAAAAAAATAAGAGACAAGTTTCTTTCAGAACAATACCATATATTTTTTTTGGAGGTTCTGTCGCTACCGGTTTTATCGTTGATCTCTTGTATCTTCGAAAGGAGGCATATTCAAACAGAAATTATTACTCCAGGAAATAATTAATAAATATTTGTAGAAACCAGGACAAATTTGTTTATCACTTACCACTGCTGACGGCACTGACAATTTGAAGTTGGTGACAGATGCAACTTTCGCCTACTCATTAAATAATCTAATCGAATTAATTTTTATTTATGTTTCAATTCAGCTTACAAATATATTTAGTAGCTTCGGCATTGTTAAGGACTTAAACAATGCTATCGGTAGACTAACATTTTGTGAATAAATTGAAACAATCCAAGGATAATTGAATAGGGCTTTAAATGTCAATAATGACGTAGTTAAAATAATCATTAGTTTAAAAGATAGTAGTTCTCTAGCTCAAATATTTCACAACAAATTGTAATCGCTGTCAGTTTTATCAGTTTTTGGTTAGGAGCAGTAGTGTGCGAAGTGTACGAGAACGAGATTTGTCTATGAACTTGTCTAATCTTGTCGAAACTTGTTGAATTTTAGATAACATTTAGGAAAATTTTCAAGGCACATTTCACTGTTGTTGAGTTCAGAGAACAACAACTAGGAATTATTGCTTAACTTGAATTTTCTGAATATTCCTTAGCTGTTCGTTCAAAAACATTATTTTATTTATGGCAAAAATCGGATATGACAGATTCAGAGAGAGGATGGAAAAAAATTCTTTATGGAGAAAGATTCAGTTGTGAACGTCGGAAAGAACTAAAAAAAGACATCGGACTATTCTTCAGACCCTACAAACGCATCCCTTGTGTAGCAAATAGAATCCCAACCTTTCAATCATATCAGTATCTTTATTGCTTCATTGGTCAAGAATTTAGTCGCCGTTTATGAAAACGATGGAAATCAAGCTGATCTGAAGTAAAAAAAAGTTATTGTGATAAGTTGTATGAAATAATATGATTGACGAAAGTTATCAGATGAAAAGAGTTTGAGGCATTCTCTCTCAGTATCAGTATGTTCTATTTCATCTTTTGTCATCTAAAGGAAGGCAGAAACCCTTTAGCCCTTCATTCTGTTTGGACAGATGAGAATTTTGCAACTTCTCTTATCATCGTGAATTTGAGGAATTGGAATTCATAGCTGGAGGAGGTTTTGGTCAGGTAAGTAGTAAAAAAAGAATTTAAACCAAGACTAGTTAAGAGTGACGATAATTCAAGTTCGAACAAAATTTAATATTTCAATTAGAATAATAAATTATGTTTTTTAGTTATGAATTAATGGCAAAAATTAAAAAAAGTAAATTGTTATAGGTTTACAGAGTTAGGCACAAATTGGATGGGACAGAATATGCAGTGAAGAAGATTCCCATTCGCTCAGAAGGTTTAGAGCATGTGAAGAACTACCTATCTGAAGTGAAGACTTTGCTAGTGTGAATCATCCTAACATAGTCCAGTACAACAGCAGCTGGCTGATATGGGTTCAACTCAGAATGACAGCCCACTGACAGAATATGAATCTGATATGAATTTCTTTCTTCAGAAATCACCAAATCAAAAATATCACAATGAGCGTCATTTAAGTCAGGAATATGTTTATAACAATGAAATAACAACTTCATTTTCAAAAAAAAAAGTGAGACAGTTCAGACTTTGAAGTTGTGTTCGAACACAGCATCAATAATGTTGAAAACCCGCAATAACAGTTCCACCTTTTTTGAAAAGAAATCCAAATCGCGTAGGATAAGAGAAGAGTAGCGTATCAAAGGTGGCAAAGCTTATTACCATTGGATCAGAAGGAGATTAATGAAATTAGGTTACAGCAAAAATTGCAGAAAAATGGGCCACTTTATATATCCAGATGGCATTGGTTCAATCCACATAAAAACAATGGTTGTCGCAGTAGAATAGTCCACAAAAGAATATTGATCCAATGAAAGCTCTTGTTCCAGTCAAGATTGTCAGGATTCTGCTTGTGTAGGGGGAAATTTGAAGCAACTGTTGGAAGGTGAGTTCTCTAAATATGAATTTAAAATTTGTTAAATTATTGTTCATCCCCTTTTTAGCGCTTGTTCGTAATTACTATTTTTTGAGTAATTTCTAGGATATAATTTCAATTGTGCTGAGATTCTGCATTTATATATTTGGTATCAATCTCAAATCCCATGTAAAATTTTGTGTAATGTAATAGTCTTATTGCTCCACCAAAGAACAAGCCCTCGAAAGAAAGCTCCTGCTCAGGGCTTTTCTTACATTTTTTTTAATAATTTCCAGAATATAATTCTGATCGTGTTGGGCTTTTGCATTAAAATAATCACCATGGGATCTTAAGTCCTATAACAAAATATTTTGCTGGTAAGGGTTAATTTTTATATAGGGTGTTTTTTTAGAATATGAGCAGGGCGAGAGAAACAAACAAAAAATCGTGAGGGATGTCAAAAATATTTCCGAAAAACCATTTTTTTTCAAATTCAACACCCTGTATCTCAGAAAACAATACGTCAGAGACCCTAGTTCATAAGAAACTTTATATGCAGATCCCTAATTTGAGGCACCATGTATATTATAAAAACCCTGTATGTCACATTTAATATCACTATAACTCTGAGATTATAATTAACTAATGAGTTACATGTCATAGGTCTACAATACCATTCACTCAAAAGGAATGTACCCATGATATCAAGCCAAGTAATATATTCCTTCAAACAGACAATGGAAAATTGCTGGTTCAGCTTGGGGATTTTGGACTGCTTGTCCATTGCAGAATGGTCGTCACAGTTTGGCCTTTGGCACCAAATTATATGCTGCACCTGAACAACTTGACGGCATGGGTAACCCCAAGTATATTTTTAATTTTAACCTATTTTTTCTGAAAGATATAAATTTATAATAAGGAATGACTGATTATATAGTACACGTTAAAGTTATGGAACAAATTCATTATGTCTAAGAAAAAGATTTTAATCGACTTCCCTACAACGAAAGCGCTAAAATCCGCAAAAAAAATTCGTTATACAGAAATTTTGTTTCTAGTCGGCAATGTCGCGGGTCGACTTCACTGATAAAATTTAAGTTTTATCATTGAAACTTAAGCACTTGCTTTTAGACATTTTCGCACAACTTTTCACACTAGCGTAATGGTTAGATTGAAACCAAAAGCCAAGGGTGTTGTATTTAAAACTATTTCAGAAGGATCTCTTTCAGCCGCCTTCTAAATGATTAGTTTAAGGCGGGATTTATTATGTACGTCCGGAAAAATTTCGGAAAAAAACCCACCCTTATACCTTTTTACCATACCCATTCAAAGAGTGATCTTCTTTTAATATTTAGTTATAGAGAGATTTGCTTGGTGTTTAACATGAATTTACCGATGTGAAGTTGAAGTGGCAGACTGTTCCCTAGCAGACTGTTCTCGGAACAGTGTAAACTGAACTGACCGTTCCACCGCAGACCGTTCTCAGGGGCGCGCGGACGGAAGCCAAAATTTATAATAGAATCTCATTACAGCATGCAAAAAGGAACATGGGGACATGGAAATTTATGGAATTGACGCGAAACAATATAAACGATTGCGGACAAATTAGTTATCAATATATTTTGCGTATTTGATGGGATTTTCTGTCTTGAATCATTAAATTTCTTTATCTCAAAAAGTATTCGTCGGAGCACAACCATATTTGGGATGCGTTATTTCTATGTTGTTGTGATTGATCTGTAGTAAAATCAGTTACTCGCGAAGAAATATACAGGCTGTTCGTATTTAACCTTCATAATTTTAAATCTCATAACACGAAAACGGTTCGTCGGAGCATAACCATATTTGACATGCGTAATTGTTATTTCGATGACATTAATCAGTGAAAATATCAGCCACTCGCATTGGGATACAGGGTGTTCAAACTCAGCGCCAAATTTCAATATTTTTTCTCGAAAACTATTCGCCGGAGCATAACCATATTTGGCATGGTTAATTGTTATTTCGATGACATTAATCAATGAAAATATCAGCCACTCGCATTGGGATACAGGGTGTTCAAACTCAGCCGCCAAATTTCAATATTTTATTTCTCGAAAACTATTCGCCGGAGCATAACCATATTTGGCATGGTTAATTGTTATTTCGATGACATTAATCAATGAAACTATCAGCCACTCGCATTGGGATACAGGGTGTACAAATCAGCCGCCAAATTTCAATATTTATAACTCGAAAACTATTCGTGGAGCATAACCATATTTGGCACGGTTAATTGTTATTTCGATGACATCAATCAGTGAAAATATCAGCCACTCGCCTTGGGATACAGGGTGTTCAACTCAACGCCAAATTTCAATATTTAATAACTCGAAAACTATTCGTCGGAGCATAACCATATTTGGCATGGTTAATTGTTATTTCGATGACATTATCAGTGAAAATATCAGCCACTCGCATTGGGATACAGGGTGTTCAAACTCAACCGCCAAATTTCAATATTTTATTTCTCGAAAACTATTCGCCGGAGCATAAACATATTTGGCATGGTTAATTGTTATTTCGATGACATTAATCAGTGAAAATATCAGCCACTCGCATTGGGATACAGGGTGTTCAAACTCAACCGCCAAATTTCATTATTTTATTTCTCGAAAACTATTCGCCGGAGCATAACCATATTTGGCATGGTTAATTGTTATTTCGATGACATTAATCAGTGAAAATATCAGCCACTCGCATTGGGATACAGGGTGTTTCAAACTCAGCCGCCAAATTTCAATATTTTATTTCTCGAAAACTATTCGCCGGAGCATAACCATATTTGGCATGGTTAATTGTTATTTCGATGACATAATCAGTGAAAATATCAGCCACTCGCATTGGGATACAGGGTGTTCAAACTCAGCCGCCAAATTTCAATATTTAATAACTCGAAAACTATTCGTCGGAGCATAACCATATTTGGCATGGTTATTGTTATTTCGATAACATTTATCAGTGAAAATATCAGCCACTCGCATTGGGATACAGGGTGTTCAAACTCAGCCGCCAAATTTCAATATTTATTTCTCGAAAACTATTCGCCGGAGCATAACCATATTTGGCATGGTTAATTGTTATTTCGATGACATTAATCAGTGAAAATATCAGCCACTCGCATTGGGATACAGGGTGTTCAAACTCAACCGCCAAATTTCAATATTTTATTTCTCGAAAACTATTCGCCGGAGCATAACCATATTTGGCACGGTTAATTGTTATTTCGATAACATTTATCAGTGAAAATATCAGCCACTCGCATTGGGATACAGGGTGTTCAAACTCAGCCGCCAAATTTCAATATTTTATTTCTCGAAAACTATTCGCCGGAGCATAACCATATTTGGCATGGTTGATTGTTATTTCGATGACATTATTCAGTGAAAATATCAGCCACTCGCATTGGGATACAGGGTGTTCAAACTCAGCCGCCAAATTTCAATATTTTATTTCTCGAAAACTATTCGCCGGAGCATAACCATATTTGGCATGGTTAATTGTTATTCGATGACATTAATCAGTGAAAAATCAGCCACTCGCATTGGGATACAGGGTGTTCAAACTCAGCGCAAATTTCAATATTTAATAACTCGAAAACTATTCGTCGGAGCATAACCATATTTGGCACTGGTTAGTTGTTATTTCGATGACATTAATCAGTGAAAATATCAGCCACTCGCATTGGGATACAGGGTGTTCAAACTCAGCCGCCAAATTTCAATATTTAAGAACTCGAAAACTATTCGTCGGAGCATAACCATATTTGGCATGGTTAATGTTATTTCGATAACATTTATCAGTGAAAATATCAGCCACTCGCATTGGGATACAGGGTGTTCAAACTCAGCCGCCCAATTTCAATATTTTATTTCTCGAAACTATTTTGGCGGCTGAGTTTGACACCCTGTATCCAATGCGAGTGGCTGTATTTTCACTGATTAATTCATCGAAATAACAATTAAACCATCCAAAATATGGTTATGCTCCGGCGAATAGTTTTCGAGAAATAAAATAATGAAATTGGCGGTTTGAGTTTGAACACCCTGTATCCAATGCGAGTGGCTGATATTTTCACTGATTAATGTCATCGAAATAACAATTAACCATGCCAAATATGTTTATGCTCCGGCGAATAGTTTTCGAGAAATAAAATAATGAAATTTGGCGGTTGAGTTTGAACACCCTGTATCCCAATGCGAGTGGCTGATATTTTCACTGAATAATGTCATCGAAATAACAATTAACCATGCCAAATATGGTTATGCTCCGACGAATAGTTTTCGAGTTATTAAATATTGAAATTTGGCGGTTGAGTTTGAACACCCTGTATCCCAAGGCGAGTGGCTGATATTTTCACTGATTGATGTCATCGAAATAATAATTAACCGTGCCAAATATGGTTATGCTCCGACGAATAGTTTTCGAGTTATTAAATATTGAAATTTGGCGGCTGAGTTTGAACACCCTGTATCCCAATGCGAGTGGCTGATAGTTTCATTGATTAATGTCATCGAAATAACAATTAACCATGCCAAATATGGTTATGCTCCGGCGAATAGTTTTCGAGAAATAAAATATTGAAATTTGGCGGCTGAGTTTTGAACACCCTGTATCCCAATGCGAGTGGCTGATATTTTCACTGATTAATGTCATCGAAATAACAATTACGCATGTCAAATATGGTTATGCTCTGACGAACCGTTTTCGTGTTATGAGATTTAAAATTATGAAGGTTAAATACGAACAGCCTGTATATTTCTTCGCGAGTAACTGATTTTACTACAGATCAATCACAACAACATAGAAATAACGCATCCCAAATATGGTTGTGCTCCGACGAATACTTTTTGAGATAAAGAAATTTAATGATTCAAGACAGAAAATCCCATCAAATACGCAAAATAATATTGATAACTAATTTGTCCGCAATCGTTTATATTGTTTCGCGTCAATTCCATAAATTTCCATGTCCCCATGTTCCTTTTTGCATGCTGTAATGAGATTCTATTATAAATTTGGCTTCCGTCCGCGCGCCCCTGAGAACGGTCTGCGGTGGAACGGTCAGTTCAGTTTACACTGTTCCGAGAACAGTCTGCTAGGGAACAGTCTGCCAACTTCACAGCGGTATGGAATTTGGATTCAAGGTGTAATGTCTTGTATGAAATTCGTTATAGGGAAGTTCCACTGTGTTTTATTTTTTCATGTGAGAGGGTTGAAAGTTGTGCATGAACAAAACTGTAATGTTCGACTTTCATTCGGTGACAATACTGAAAACCTCTTTGAACTAGGAAATTTTTCAAAAAAAAAACAAATTTCTTCTTGAGAATTCTCACGCTTGTAAAAGTATCACAGGACATATTTTCCTATTCAACAATTAGAGGGTGATGGGGAATGGCACAGGATGCAACAAAAATCCGTCACAATAAATGCATAAAAAGATTGATGAGAGTGAAACAAAAATTGTCCTGTTTCAGGATTTTGTTGAAAAAATGTTTTTTCAGAGAAAATGAATTTGTTCCATAATTTGACGCGAGCTGTATTCAAATAGATCTTCAGACATATAAACGTATAGTCCGTTCACGAAAGTTTGGGCCGTCGTCGTATGGCCATTGAAATTTGGCATATTCCACTGTGTATATTTGAAATTTAAGGTTATGTTGTCAGATTGATACGCAATCTTGTTAATATTGCATAGAGTTCCCTGATAACTCGCAAGCTTGTCGGATGCGGCGGGGTACATTCGGCAACGTTGACTTTATTTTACGTTATGACAGCAAATACTGCCAACTTCAGATAAATAAACAAACGCCTACTATGGGCTCAAACTTTCATGAACGGACTATAGTGACTATTTTAATTTTTTTCAGAGTGACATGTATTCCCTAGGAATTGTTCTTTTTGAGCTTGTTGAAACTTTCACAACAGACATGGAAAGAAATAAATATATAGAAGAATTGAAGAAAACGGGATACTTGCCACCTCGTATGTAATGCAACACCCACAGTTTGCAAGCATTATAACCCGGCTGGTAAATAAGCACCCAAAGATCGTCCAAGTGCTTATGAGTTACTAGCTGAGATATCGCAGGATTCTACATCGACAGACTCTGAAATCAAGGAATTGAAAAACAAACTAGCAGAGAAAGATGAGGAAATATTGAGATTAAAACAATTGCTGAAATCTGCTGGGGTGAAAAGCAACGAAAATTAAATCCATTTCAAACAATTGGAAAAATTAATTTTTGACAAATTTAGGTTTTATAAAAGTGTTAAGTCGATTGGTACTTCGAATGTTATTTGTTGACCATTGCTCAATTAGAAATGATGTTACTCCTGAAGTGGTCAACCTCATCAGTCCGCGAAAGAATTTGGAACCAACAATTTTTTGAATCTAAATTAGAATTTCTTGTCTCGAATTTGGTATTTAGTCAATTTAAAACAAAATTCTAGCAATAATCATTAAATTATCAGCTTCATCTTCTTTTCTATTTCAAATTCTATATGTGATCAGTTATTCATTAAGATTGCATAATTCTTTCAATTCGGTTTTACATTTGAGCCTTCAATAACAATTTTGGGGGATAATGAATATCAGATCTTTATAGTTTCTTAGTCACTTGAAAAATTTTTGATATCGCAAATTTTTTCAATTTACTGACGGATTGATTGTTGTTCAGTATTAGTCATTTTGTAGTTATTTATATGACTGAGTGGCTTTTCCAAATGTCTTTGCAAGGAAATGCCAATAGAAATATTTCTACTCATAAGATATCCATTGTTCCTTACCTGGTCAAGGATTTTATATTTATTTATAATTTTTGTTTTGTAGTTATGGTAGTGTCTCACTCTGAGTTGAACAGGTAATATTGATTTACTTTACCTGAAAATACTTAAGCTGACATATTTAGAGAAATATGTTAATTTTACTGCCTTTGATATATTTGTAGTTATCAAATGAAGGATTAAAATGAATATACATATGTTTTTGTATGTATATGTTTGAGTATACACATTGTATTTTTTATAGACTTACAGTGTTATACAATGCCATGACTGTACATGATTGATTCATGTTGAATTGTGATAAATAAATTGATGATTTTTTCACTCTTTTTTTTTACTTGAATATGAAACAAACCCCTTTCCTGGACACTTCTATGAAAACCAAAAATGTTGCAGAAAATAGTTAATAAGTCATAAAAATCTAAAGTTAAAAATAATTTCATATTGGAAATATTGATAAAACCTTGATCTCATAAGCATTAGAAGGAATAGACACATAAAGCATTTCTTATGCAGTATTTGACATAAGTAGTTAAGAATTTTGGCGATGTAACTACAGCTTACCATACTTGACAGTTAATACACATATTTTCTGTCAACTGTCCGTTCACGAAAGGTTGAGCCGTCGGTTGGCCATGAAAATTTGGCATATTCCACTGTGTATATCAAAATTTTAGGTTATGTGGTTTGTTTCTTGTCAGATTGATACGCAATGTTGTCAATATTGCATAGAGTTCCCTGATAACTCGCAAGCTCTTCGGACGAGGCCGGATACATTCGGCAACGTTGACTTTATTTTATGTTATGACAGCAAGTAGTGCCAACCTCAGATAAATAGACAAACGCCTACGATGCGCTCAACCTTCGAGCTCCTCAGCTGTACCAGTGCTTGTGCGCAGCCAATGGCAAGCCATATTTCGAGCTTTTTGAGTTACTCAGGAGCACGAAATATCTCAAAACGAATAGGCTATTACGGTATTCGTTTTGAGGATTTTCGTGCTCCTGAGCTGTTCCAGTGCTTGTGCGCAGCCAGTGGCAAGCCGTATTTCTAGCTTTTGAGTTACTCAGGAGCACGAAATATCTCAAAAACGAATAGGCTATAAATATGTGGTGATTTGACTGAACATACGTGTATTATCTGTCAACTATGGTAAGCTGTAGTTACATCGCCTAAGGTTAAGAGAATTCGAGGCCCAGCACTTTTGGATTTTCGAAAATATTTTTATTGTGCTAGTTTATGCTTGTTTTGTTGCTCCTTTTTTTTCAGAGCTACATTTGTGTTGTATTGTGCCTTAAATGTTTTCACGATATATTCAGGCAAATCACGAAAATAAAAAAGTCTGCCCAGCACTTTTGGTTGTGTCCAAAACAAACATGCTCAAAAATGTGTGTACTCGTAGGCAAAAAATTATGAAATAGGAATAAACCCAGCATTTGCGTTTTTTTTGACGAAAATATTTTCCGCAGTATAGCTCTTAAATCAATTGGCAGGAATTAGGATTGAAGTAAAACAAAAAAACCCACCAAGTCCTAATTCCTGTCAATTGATTGAGAGCTATATTTCTAGGCAAGGAAACCTTTAAATTGATTTTTCTCAGATTGTGTGAACTTCTCTATGAAAGAGCACCACTTCACAAGCGAAATTGGGTTTTGCTCTGGTCTCTTTCTTGTCGACTATCTCTTTGTAAACCAACTAATGATTCGTCCGAAAAAAGTACATATGTTTCACAATTATGCTGAGAGCCAGTGGTGTTCTACCCATTGCAGGCAGTTAACTCTATGCCTAGGCATCTTCCCATCTATATTCTTCATTGATCTGAGACCAGATTATAACCAAAAGTATTAAAATACAAATACTGACATTTTCAAAGATTGAAAAATCTTTTCGTTCAAATTTTTCAAACAATACAGTTAAAATCAACTGGAGTGTAGTTCATTTTAGTATAATGTATCCAATAAGAATGATCATAAAAAAGTCATGTCAAGATTTTAAGACTTGTTCAATTTCCAAATGAAAAAAGGAAATAAAACGGAACTTGAGTTGTATATGTCTGCCTTTTATTCGAAAAAATATACAAATAGTTTATTCTTAGAAACTCAGTATCTATAATGATCCGGTTTGAAAGGTCCTTCGACAGGCACCCTCATATAATCAGCTTGTTCTGGAGTAAGTTTGGTCAGTTTAACACCCAAATGGTCCAAATGTAATCTTGCAACTTCTTCATCTAAAGCTTTAGGCAAGCAGTAAACACCTACTTTGTATTGCCCTGGCTTAGTCCACAACTCAATCTGAGCTAACACCTGATTGGTGAAAGAATTGGACATAACAAACGAAGCATGTCCAGTGGCACACCCCAAGTTGACTAACCTTCCTTCACACAAAGAAATAATGTGTTTTCCGTTTTTCAATGTGTATCTATCTACTTGTGGTTTGATGTTTACTTTTTCAACTGAGTTTTTCTCTAACCATTTTACATCTACTTCGATGTCAAAATGACCTATGTTACATACTATGCTGTCTTCTTTCATGTTCAACATATGGGCACCGGTGATGATGTCTTTGTTTCCGGTAGTTGTTACAAATATCTGAAAAGAAAGAAGGACTAATTCAGAGCAATTCTCAAATAGTTACTAGCATGAAGATTATACACAATAACTGGAATGATGTTAAAGAGTATCCAGAAATAAATAAAAAAAGTACCTGTCCTTCTTTGCTAGCTTCATCCATTGTAGTGACTTCATACCCTTCCATAGCTGCTTGCAAAGCACATATGGGGTCAATCTCAGTTACGATAACTCTGGCACCCAAGGCTCTCAAAGACTGAGCACATCCTTTACCAACATCACCATATCCTGCAACTACAGCTACTTTTCCAGCTACCATGACATCTGTGGCTCTCTTGATGCCATCTATGAGAGATTCACGGCAACCATATAAGTTATCAAACTTGCTCTGAAAAGTAGTACATGATAGTAAAACCAATTGCATTTTTTTGTTAAAACATAATTGAATTTTTGTCAGTCAAACAACATTATACTATTATACATATACATATTCAAAACCCCTTCGTTTATATTCTGTATAGAAAATAGGCAGGGTTTTTTGATCAAGCATTATGCAACTGCTTAACTTTTTTGTTTTTACAAGATGGCGGCTGAGGATTAATGTAAATCACTTGAGAACTTTGACGACCTGCTATTTCCCCAATTTATCACGCAACAAGCAAAAAAAAATTGACATACAAATCGAAATTAGTGAAAATACAAACAATAGAATAATAAATCAATTCCAAATTCATGAATGAAATTCGTTTGTTTACTCTTAGCTTCCAGCAGCCATATTGAGAACCTGATTATGACAGATCGCTTCCCTATTCTGGCGAGTTTGATAACCACGCCCATTCGTCTGACATATGTCATTTCATTATTGTGTTTTGTATTGTTTAATTATTAGTTATGAGGATTGTGGGGAAGTTTTTGAACATTTTTGGTGTTGCGGACGAAAGAATTAATAAAAAAAACACCACTCTCCATCTCAAACTATCATTCATTGAGTGAATAACGGGCAGCGTTAAAATCTATGTCAAAGATTATAATATATAGTCCGTTCACGAAAGGTTGAGCCATCGGTTTGGCCATGACAATTTGGCATATTCCATTGTGTATATTGAAATTTTAGGTTATAGTCCTTTCACGAAAGGTTGAGCCGTCGGTTAGCCATGTATATTTGGCATATTCCACTGTGTATATTAAAATTTTAGGCTATGTTGTTTATTTCTTGTCAGATTCATACGCAATGTTGTCAATATTGCATAGAGTTCTCTGATAACTCGCAAGCACGTCGGACGAAGCCGAGTACATTCGGCAACGTTGACTTAATTTTACTTTATGACAGTAAATAGTGCCAACTTCAGATAAATAAACAAACCCCTACTATGCGCTCAAACTTTCGTGAACGGACTATATGTTGTTTATTTTCTTGTCAGATTGATACGCAATGTTGTCAATATAACATTGAGTTCTCTAATAACTCGGAAGCTCGTCGGACGAAGCTGGGTAGATCCGGCAACGTTGACTTTATTTTAAGTTATGACAGCAAATACAGCCAACTTTAAACATAAACAAACGCCTACTATGCGCTCAACCTTTCGTGAACGGACTATATATTGAAATTTTATGTTATGTTGTTTATTTTCTTGTCAGATTGATAAGCAATGTTGTCAATATTGCATAAAGTTCTCTGATAACTCGCAATCTCATTGAACGAGGCCGGGTACATTCGGCAACGTTGACTTTATTTTTCGTTATGACAGCTAATACTGCCACCTTCAGATAAATAAACAAAAACTTTCGTCAACGGACTATAGTAACTCTATAATCTTTGCTATATGTGTTTTGTGCTACCATTTAAACCTCCAAAAGTCTGTCGGTAAAAACTTTCAATTTTGTTGACAAGATGACAAGTGACAAACTAGTGTTACATGAGACCACCTGACTAATCCTATATTTATTGAACCCCTAATTCAAGATTAAATGTCGTTAAGTGAGGCAAACATTGATGCTTACCTTTGTTACAGAGTCATTGACGTTAAAAGCAGGAACTTTCAGTTTCTTTTCTTTCAACATTTTATACAAGTTATGAACTCCAGTTGTGGTTTCTTCTGTAATTCCCCTGCATTCCTCTAACAACTCTGGGTATTTGTCGTGTATCAAAGCACTGAGATCACCTCCATCGTCTAAGATCATGTTGAAGCTTTTGCCTCCAGGAAATTTAATCGTCTGTTCAAGACACCATTTATATTCTTCCTCAGTCTCTCCTTTCCAAGCAAAAATGGCCAAACCTTTTTTACCAGAGCAGCAGCAGCGTGATCTTGGGTACTGAATATGTTTGAACTAGACCATCGTACCTAAGAGAAAAAAATGTACAAATGAAATTTGAATACTAATTTTTTGTTCGTTTTATACCATAGACAAACTAATAAAATAGATGAGCCACTCATATATTCCGCGACATCTGTCAGAGAAGGAGACTAGGAGCCGTATTCATAGTTCGCCCTTGAGGGTGAGTGTGAGTTTTTATGGCCCTTATGGATACTAGACATAAAGGTGACATCAACTGTCACTCACCCTCAAGGGCGAACTATGAATACGGCTATAATACACGAAAAAATATTTTCAATTTGATAGTTAGATGTCGTTGCATTCATGGAAATCCTATCGAGAAAATAGTAAGTATGTAAAATCATTATTATCAAAAAACCTTTGAATTGTTAACTGACACAAGGAGTGGTTTGACCATAGACTAACTAAACGGAGAATAGATGAGACACTAGTAGAACAAGCTTCAACGCCATCTTTTTTTGTACAACATTACTAATTCGTGAAAAAAGCTCAATTGAAAAAGGAATCTGTATCGTAAAGCTGCCTCAAAAAGAATTCTGTAGTGCACCTTTTGAATAGGTAGGTACACCCATATACAAGAGGCAAAAAGTTTTTTGAAATTCAATTTCCAAAAGGAAATCAGAAATGGATTCGTGCAAGTTATCGATGAGTGAGGAAATTTATTTTCATGAAAATAATACCTGCAACGAACTTTCATCTGATTTTCTTTTCGAATCGAGAAATGAGGATCAAAATCAAATTCTGGATAGAATAAAAATTTATTAACTGAAATAGGTATCACCAATTGAAAATACAGATTTATTTCATAAATATCTAATCAATAAAATAATAATTGCATTGAAAACATTCTCAAAAACTAAAAATAATGAATTCAATAATACAAAATATGAGTATTTACTGACTAAACTTATTCAATACATGTAAATTTTATAATTACCTTCTTGCATCATCATCATTTATGAAATAAATCTGTATTTTCAATTGGTGATACCTATTTCAGTTAATAAATTTTTATTCTATCCAGAATTTGATTATTGATCCTCATTTCTCGATTCCAAAAGAAAATCAGATGAAAGTTCGTTGCAGGTATTATTTTCATGAAAATAAATTTCCTCACTCATCGATAACTTGCACGAATCCATTTCTGATTTCCTTTTGGAAATTGAATTTCAAAAAACTTTTTGCCTCTTGTATATGGGTGTACCTACCTATTCAAAAGGTGCACTACAGAATTCTTTTTGAGGCAGCTTTACGATACAGATTCCTTTTTCAATTGAGCTTTTTCCACGAATTAGTAATGTTGTACAAAAAAAGATGGCGTTGAAGCTTGTTCTACTAGTGTCTCATCTATTCTCCGTTTAGTTAGTCTATGGTTTTATACTTAATAACTGTCTGACAAATGAATATTTTGACAAGGTTTTTTCAGGAGTGAATATTTAGGCAATATTTGGTGTAATGATCAAGGAATTCTACCTTCCTTGAAAAACAAAAATTGTATAAAATATTGCAGACAAAAAAAAACGATGAATTGAATAGTACTTCTTCATTCACATTTATTTCTCACTGAAAAAAATTTAAGAAAGCTTTGAGAAAGTGCTTTTGAGAGCTCGTTCATTGGTGGGAGCAATGAAGCCTGAAAATTTTGTATAGGACTCGAGATTGAGATGAATGTAAAAACTCGGCACGATCAGAATAATATTCTGAAAATTATTCAAAAACTGAAATATGTAAAAACTTGACAATCAAAAAACTAGTTCTGATGATGCATTTTTGGCTCAAAATTCTAAAATTACAGACATTTGAGCAAAACGGTAAGTAGAACGCTCAAAAAAGGCAAAGTATCATTTTTTTTCAAACTAAAATAGGACCTGTCAAAATATACCTCGAAATCTTGCACAAAAATTGCGCCATATTGTGATTTCTTTTATCTTGTTTTATTGAAGAAAAAACAAATCAATATTCATAAAGTGTTATTTTTAGATTTCATAATTTCTTGCATGGTCCATTGCGAAATATTACGGTCATAGGTTATCAACTGATTTGAAAAATTACATATTATTACGTTAAAGATCATGACACCGTAGTTCATAAAGATTCAAAAATACAGAAATTCCAAAAAGGGCTATTGTTATTCAAATAATGGATGAATGAATGTTGCTAGACTGCTTTTTCTCAGTGCATGCAAATTTTAACTTCTTTCAAAAGATATTCGTGAAGCAATTACAATGACAAGAATAAATACTGATGGTTTATTATAGAATGTATTAAATATAAAATGATAAACTATTAAAAGTGATTCTCAATAGGAAATAGCAACACAGATTACATTGATCAAGTGATGTTTTTTCTTCCGAAAATATGCAGTAGGTCAAACAAAACAGAAATCTTATAAAACTAGTAGAATATATTGGCACTGAGCCAAAAATGAAAACAGCACATTCAATCAGCTCTGTAATTTGAAACTTTTCATATACCTCAATTAATTATCAAAAGTTCTACAAACACAATTGAAACAAATTCAACAAGAGGGGTACTGTCTACATATATCGATTCCTCTCATATATCAGCTATAATGAATAGGTTAAATGAAAAATATCTTCTCACCTCAGCCCCTAAATCTACCAAAGTTTCAATAAGTACAGCGGTTTGAATCGTCATGTGTAGTGATCCTGCTATTCTTGCACCTTTCAAGGGTTTCTCAGATCCATATTTTTTTCGAAGGGCCATGAGACCAGGCATTTCATTTTCAGATAAAATAATATCTTTTCTTCCCCAGTCAGCCAAATCGATATCAGCTGAAAATGATGAAAATTTATAATGAAAATACTAACGCTTAATAAATAATCAAATAAAATAACAGCACGTGCTAAATATGATAAAACTTACCAATTTTGTAGTCCTGTACCTTCGACATGTTTCTTATTTTTGGCTTTCAAAATTACAACGGCTTCAAAATAATTCAAGTAAATAACTGAAATTAGCGGTAAGGTGATGGAATAATTCAAACCGATTCCCAAGAATCTTTCCCTGCCGGTACCCACAGAACACAGATAAATCACAAAAATAACCGGACTGCCGGTAAAAAATGACCATAGAAAAAATGTGAAGAGCGGTGGGGGTTCCGATCCCGAACACAGAATGGTATAAAAGGAATTTTAAAACAGCGCATGAGCACTTAAAAAAATTATATTGCGCCTGCGTGGATATGTATTCAAAAGAAAGCCAGTGGCGGAGCAATGATGCTTTTACCTCAAAATTTTGTATAGGACTTGAGATTGATACTAAATATATAAATGTGAATCTCAGCACGACCGAAATTATATTCTGGAAATTATTCAAAAACTGAAATATGTTAAAACTTGAATATTACAAAAATTAAAGTCCATGTTTCTGATGATGCGATTCTCATGAAATTCTGCATGAACATTCATTATTTCAATCTTCATAACAAAATTTATTTCACTGGAATCGAGTATCCTGTAATGGAAATACAGTGGAATTTCCCTATAAAGAAAGCGCTAAATCTACGAAAAAGTTCGTTGTACAGAAATTTCGTTATATAATAACTTTATTCCTATAGTGTAAAGTGTCCAAACAAGCAACGTTTTCCTTTGATTTTTTTTATTTGAATACATACAGGGTGTCCCGTAAATACCACGCGAAAGTGACACTGGAGATAGATTGACATTAGGTCTTTCAGATAGCATCAACATGACCTCAGTAAAAGTCCGCTGGTTTTCGAGATATAACCACTTTTGTGTTTTTTTGAAAATCTCCAATTTTCGGTCTTCAAACTCATGTTTTTTTTACCTAGGCTACCCTGAATAGTTGCTTTAAACAATGAAGTAATAACTTCACCGAGAACTAGAACAAAATCCTTTAAAAAAATGTCTAACTACTTGTTGTATTTTATGACGAAGTTAAAACGTTAACTTAAGTTTGACTGACTGATGTGAAAAAAAATCAGACTGAATTGACAAATAATCGTAAAAACTGGTCCATTTCCAGCACTTTTCAAAATGATACAACACTACCAATTTTTTTAAGTCAAAACCTTAGAAATTATAATTTTGTCGCGAGAGATGTGTTTCAGCCGAAATAATTAAAAATTAGGAAAAATGCACAAGTATCACCTGTTGCCAAATTACATGTTGCTTGATATTCTTTCCTCGCTACCGTTTCAAACAACCATTATTTTTGCTCTTCTTTCTCTTTTATCTCACTTTCTCTTTAATTTTTTGTTTGCAAAAGTGGTGATATCTCGAAAACCAGCGGACTTTTACTGAGGTCATGTTGATGCTATCTGATAGACCTAATGCCAATCTATCTCCAGTGTCACTTTCGCCCTGTATAGACTGTTCACGAAAGTTTGAGCGCATAGTAGGCGTTTGTTTATTTATCTGAAGTTGGCAGTATTTGCTGTCCTAACGTAAAATCAAGTCAACGTTTCCAAATGTACCAGACCTCGTCCGACGAGCTTCCAAGAACTCTAGGCAATATTGACAATTAACATTGCCTATCAATCTGACAAGAAAATAAATAACATATAGTCCGTTTACGAAAGGTTGAGCACATAGTAGGCGTTTCTTTATTTATCTGAAGTTGGCAGTATTTACTGTCATAAAGTAAAATAAAGTCAACGTTGCCGAATGTACCCGGTTTCGTCCAACGAGCTTGCGAGTTTTCAGAGATCTCTATGCAGTATTGACAACGTACATATTCCGTAAATCAACCGATGAAACCAGACCGGTCGATAATATTTTGACAGCGGTCATCTCTGGTTGTTTTGGTTGAAGTTTATTTACGGAACGTATTTCGGTTGCTGTCTGACTATTATTTAGGTTAGGTTCAACTTCAAAATAATTTTATTCATTTAGAACTTAGTCCACAGGAACTGGAAGATGAAAATGATGATCAACAGAAGAAGGAATCATTTGGGTATACAAAACAGAAAAATTTTCTTTCAACCAGATATTGTTCCCACTAAAAAAATTGAAAAGTACTTAAAGTACATTTTATCCTGCTTGTTTTACCATGAAGTAAATATTGTCAGTTTAGTTATTTTGATATTTGCAATTAAAAAATAGGGTACTTACGAATATTCTCTTTTGTAATGAGAAAAAATGCATTGATAAAATATATATTTAAATACAATATATTTACAAGGAAGAAATACATCGGAAAAATGCTAAAAATCTGAAGTTAACGAAACAAAAAAATCTGAAAATAAATCGACACGGCATACAATGAAAAAAATATTCAGTCTAATTCACAGCACAGAATATAAAATCAGAGCAAGCACAACGATTCAACTCTGAAATAACCCATGATATTCATCAAATAACCTAAATCCCAAAAAAAAACAAAACAAACCAAAGAAACCGAAGAAAATCCTTGGTTGTTCTGGTTCCTGAATATTACCGCTTTTTTCTGTAACCGGATTCCGTAAATAAACTGTTCGCAGAAACCAACCGAGAATTTTATATTTACGGAACAGAAAATTACTGTTAGAATTATATAATATGTTGTCATTGACAAACCTGCCTTCATCCTATTCTATGATTGTATTGATGTATGTCATTTTTAGTATTCTATGAATTAGTGTAAGACAGAAAAAGATGTAATAAAGAAATGTCGGTCTGAAGAAGTAATAAAATTTAGTTGTTAAAAATACAAGTTTTTTACGAATATCAAGTAGATCCCTAAATAAAATACAGTTCTACAGTTTCGAGTTAGACACTTCCAATTCTTACATGGTTATGGGCCCAGTATTTACTGGCTAACTTAGAAACAACACGTGGAACGAGGGATAAGTTAAATACGAGGCTGACCAGCTGAAGCAAAAGAAATTAAAATGGAATTCAACAGTGCCGAAAATAAACATGGGATCATCCCGTTCAAGGGTGATAATTTTGACAACTGGAAATTCCGCTTGGAATCAGTACTAGAATCGATGGAGGTTCATTCAGTACTAACAGAGGTCAGAGAAACCGATCCAAGTTGGATTAAAAAGGATCACAAAGCAAGAAACGTAGTCATACAATGCGTAGCCGATTCGCACCTCGAATATATTAAAAACATAAAGACTACTAAAGGTATGCTGGATAAATTGGAATCTGTCTTTGCAAAAAAGGGAAACTGTTCAAAATATTACCTTCTAAAAGAACTGGTTGACTTAAAATACAACATAAATGAAGATCTTCAACATCATTTCTCAAAATACGACAAAATCCTAAGAGAATTAAAAGCACTGGGAGCAAATTTCTCAGAATCAGATATGGGATGTTTCCTGTTATTGTCGATGCCCAAAGAATATGAGAACATTGTAACAGCAATACGAACATTTTCAGAAGATGACTTAAACTGGGAAAATGTAAAGAAGAAGTTACTTGAGTTCAAAATCAACAGAAGAAATGGAACCACGAAGCATGAAGTATCAGCATCATTCATTGCTTCGAAAACCTCCAAGAAATGTAATCGATGTGGAAAAATAGGTCATCTACAAGAAGTTTGTGGTGTAAAATGCTTCAGGTGCAACAAACTAGGTCATAAGGCATCAGAGTGTAGAAATGGAAAATTTCAAGGAAATAAACCTCATGCACACTTTTCCTCAGACAAGGATAAAAATGTTAAAAATGAGAGAAGCAGTCCTGAGGATGTGGCATTCCTGTCCGAGTCCAAGGAGATAGTCAGCGAAGGTACATGCTGGTATGCAGATTCAGGGGCTACACACCACTACATTAATTCAGAAGAAGCTATGACTAACAAGGTCATATTCAACCCTCCGAAGATGATTCAGTTGGCAGAGAAGGGAAAAACAATGGAAGCTATCTGCAGTGGAGATATTAAAGTTCTGAGTATTGTTGGAGGCCAAGAAATTCCAATTACCTTGAAAAATGTGTACTGTATTCCTGACTTAAGGGTAAATCTGTTATCAATTTCAACTATTGAAAAGGTAGGCTTTAAAATTATATGTGCTGATGGTGCTATTTCAATAGAAAAGGATAAGAAAATTTATGTTAAAGGCAAACGAGTTGGAAACTTATATAAAATATTACTTAAGATTGTAAGTGGTACCACCGACACAGCAAATTTGTCTGTACGTAACGATTTTGATTTGTGGCACAAAAGATATGCTCATTTAAATTACAGTTCACTATTGAATATTAAAAATATGAATTTAGTAAATGGTTTAGAGATCAAAGATAGAGGTGATGAGGGTATGTGTGAGGTATGTATCGTTTCAAAACAGAAAAATTTACCTTATTATTCAAGAACTGTAAGATCATCAAGAGTTTTGGAATTGATACACACCGATGTTTGCGGTCCCATCACACCAACTTCACATAATGGAAATCGATACTTTGTAACATTTATTGATGATTTCTCTAGATTTGTTATGGTATACATTATCAAAAGTAAGGATGAGGTATTTAACTGTCTTAAAAATTATGAGTCAAAGGTAGCATCGTTATTTAGTGACAAGAGAATAGCAAAGGTTAGATGTGACAATGGGGGTGAATACACTTCAAATTCATTCAAAAAGTTTTGTTCAGACAAAGGTATAGAAATACTTTATACTCCCCCATACTCTCCACAAACTAATGGAGTTGCAGAACGTATGAATCAAACATTATTAGACAAAGCAAGAGCTATGATTACGCAATCGAAAATGAGTAAAATTTTTTGGGAAGAAGCGATTTTAACTGCAGCATACATAACAAATAGAACTCAGTCAAATCATTTTAAAGATAAAACTCCTTTTGAATTGTGGTCTGGAAGGAAACCAAATGTTTCTAACATGCGTATTTTTGGTTGCATATGTTATGCCAGAGTCCCAGATAGTTTAAGGACAAAACTTGATCAAAAAGGAATTAGATGTAGGTTTATAGGTTATGCAGAAAATGGTTATAGGTTGTGGAATGAAAGTAAAAATTCAATTTTGCATAGTAGAAATGTTATATTTAATGAATATAAATTTAGTGATTTTGATAGACCAAAATATTCCGAGTTTCATGAGTATGTTACAGAAAATACTATAGAGAATAATGATGAAGAGGAACAGGAACAAGAACAATCTGAAGATGCAGATGAAGAGAGAGAGGGAAGACCAAAAAGAAACAGACAACTACCATCTCACCTTCAGGATTATGAGGTTGATTTTGGCAGTTTGGCTCTACTGTGTGAGTCAAACGATACTCCTAGATCATACCAAGAAGCTCAAAGAAGTGCAAACTGGGATCAATGGAAGGAGGCAATTGAGGATGAATTGAAGGCTTTGGAACAGAATAATACATGGCAATTAGTTGATAGGCCTGAGGGTAAGAAAATCATTAGCAACAGATGGGTCTTTAAAACAACAACGAATAATGAAGGTAAGGTATTTTATAAGGCTAGACTAGTAGCTCGCGGTTTTGAGCAAGAAATTGACAGTTTGTATACCCATGCTCCAGTGGCTAAGTTATCAACCTTTAGGATACTTTTATCCATTTGTGTTAATTATGATTTATATTTGCAACAACTAGACGTCAAAAATGCGTTTTTGAATGGTACCTTATCTGAAGAAATATTTATGATGATACCAGAAGGGGTTAAAATTGATAAAACTAATGAAAAGAAAATTTGCGTTTTGAAAAAGTCGATTTATGGTTTAAAGCAGGCACCGAAGATATGGAATGATCGTTTCAATTCATTTATGACTAAGTTGGGTTTTAGGCGGTCTAAATCAGACTTTTGCTTGTTCACATATATTAAACGGAACATTCGATGCTATCTTTGCTCTATGTAGATGATATTTTGTTGGCATGCAATGATAAAAATTTTCTCACTTATGTAAAAACAAATCTATGTAGTAGCTTTAGAATGAAAGATTTGGGTGATATTGGGGTTTTCTTAGGCATTCATGTGGAAAGAGATTTTCATAGAAAGATCATTACTGTTGATCAGAGTTCAGCAATCAGAAATGTGTTGAAAAGATTCAATGTTGAAAATTGTAAACCTTATAAAACACCTATTGAGAAGAACCTAAATTTAAAAAGGAATTGTGACAGTGAACTCAAAACTAACTTGCCCTATAGAGAACTATTAGGTTCATTAATGTACATAATGATGGGAAGTAGGCCTGATATATGTTTTGTGTTGGATATTTTTCTAAATTTCAAGAAAATGCAACGGATGAACATTTCAATTATTTATTGAGAGTTTTGAAATATTTGAGATTTACTGTGGATTATAAATTAAGATTTCATTCATCTTCTTACAAATTAGTAGGATATACAGATGCTGATTGGGCTAACGATACTGAAGACAGAAGGTCCATAAGTGGTTACTGTTTTGTACTCTTTGATAATTTGGTGTCTTGGACTTCGAAAAAGCAGTCAATTGTTACCCTTTCAAGCACTGAGTCTGAATTTGTGGCATTATGTATGGCATGTTGTGAACTTTTGTATATTGTAAATATTCTTGATGATTTTGAAATTGAATATGATACGCCGGTAACTCTATATGAGGACAATCAGAGTACCATCAAATTGCTTCAAAATTTCGAAAACAACAGAAGATGTAAGCATATCGAAGTGAAATATCATTTTGTAATAGATTTAATAGCTAAAAAACTAATAGATGTTACATATGTTAACACTAACGAACAAATAGCAGATATATTGACTAAGAGTCTTGATTGTGTTAAGTTTAATAATTTTGTTAAAATGCTAAATCTTTGCAGTCAGGTTTGAGGGACGGTGTTAGAATTATATAATATGTTGTCATTGACAAACCTGCCTTCATCCTATTCTATGATTGTATTGATGTATGTCATTTTTAGTATTCTATGAATTAGTGTAAGACAGAAAAAGATGTAATAAAGAAATGTCGGTCTGAAGAAGTAATAAAATTTAGTTGTTAAAAATACAAGTTTTTTACGAATATCAAGTAGATCCCTAAATAAAATACAGTTCTACAGTTTCGAGTTAGACACTTCCAATTCTTACAATTACCAACCAACCAACCAAGTTGATTTACGGAATATATACAACGTTGCGTATCAATCTGACAAAAAGTAAAGAACATAACCTAAAATTTAATATACAGTGGAATATGCCAAATTTCCATGGCACCGACGGCTCAACCTTTCGTGAACGGAGTATATCCTAAAATTTTAGTATACACAGTGGAATACGCTAATTATCATGGCCAACTGACGGCTCAAACTTTCGTAAACGAACTATCTTGCGTTCAAAAAAATTCGTGGTCATGGTAAGTGTAGATTCTACTTTTCCTGAGAGTCCATAAGGGAAAATAGAATCCACAGCTTACTTGACCACGAATTTTTTTGAATGCACGTATAACATATCAAAAACGTGTTTGAGTGCGTTCATAAAGATTAAGGCATTTTATATCGACATAACTTAACAATACATTCACAAGTTATTGGCCAATAATTTGTAATTTTTGTCTGAGTGGTAAAATAAAAAACATTTTATTCTCATAAAAAACTTCGCATTTTGTCAGAGATTCAAAATATGTTCCGGAACCCCTTGAATGGACTGAAAAGCCTGGCAACACGTTTTGAAGGCTTGAAGTACCTATTCGCGGTTTGGTTTTTCGAAGGGTGTTTTCTCTAAATCAACGCTGTCGGCATCATTACTGCTGTCCTCTTGATATCAAACTGTTTCAAATTTCCTCTTCAGTTTGAAGTTCATTTGTTAAAATATTAACATCGACAATTAACCTATTCGTTTTGAATGAATCGGGTTTAGAGTTCAGAAAACGTGTGGAAAATAGATGAATAACAAAAATATTCTTTCGATTTGGTCGTATCATGAGCGCAACCGAAATTTTCAAACTCTTTGCTCAATCCGTTCATGAACTGGATACTTACGACGAAAATTTCCTCGTGAAAGATTTCCAGGAATCGTTTCAGTTTTTTATAAAGTCAGTTTTCGAGAATTACATTTAATTTTTCACTGCCCCCTATATATTGTGATTTTTATATCCATTCTATGGTCCGTCGTTTTACTTTTATTACGATCTGATGACAATAATTAAGAAATTTATTTCATAAGAATGTTGTTCACTCTAATCTGTTATTTACCCATTAAATATAAATCGCATGTGCAAGAGTAAGGAAAATTTCAACATTGTTGAAAGATAACCTATGTTCTTAAGCGATAAACATTCCCTCTCTAAAAATACTCATTTCTGTGACCGACTGAAACTTGGAAAGGTTCGTTATTCAGCACTTTTTCGACTTATTTTATTTTCTTAAATAATTCCTGTTAAAAATGGAATCGGAACAAATTAATTTTAATAGTGAATTTTCCGGGTTATCGTTCAGCACTTAGCACACGATATGCCAGCAAAGAAATGCAATATTTATTTAGTGACCAGAAGAAATTTCTACATGGAGGAAGTTATGGATTAACCTGGCAACCGCCGAAAAAGAGCTGGGATTAAATATATCGCAAGAGCAAATTGATGAGATGAAAAGGAATGTGAATAATGTAGATTTCAAAGCAGCAGCAGCAGAGGAGGCTTTGACCCGGCATGATGTGTGATGGCCATGTGCATGTGTTTGCCAAGCAGTGCCCGAAGGCAGCACCAATCATTCATTTAGGTGCTACATCATGTTTGTTGGCGATAATACAGACCTTATAATATTGAAGGAAGGTTTGAATTTATTATTGCCTAAATTAGCCAACGTTATGAGAAATTAGCATCATTCGCAGAAAACTATAAATCGGTACCAACATTAGGTTTCACACATTTGCAACCAGCTCAACTCACAACAGTTGGAAAGAGAGCTTCTATGGTGGCTGTTTGATTTTAATGGACGAGAAAGCACTTAGAGAAGTTAAGGACAGTCTCAGATGTAGAGGTGCTAAAGGAACAACAGGTACCCAAGCTTCTTTCTTACAGCTATTCAATGGAGACTCTAAAAGGTCAAAGACTAGATAAATTGGTTGCCAGTTATCTGGTTTTGATAAAGCATATCCAGTTATAGGGCAGACTTACAGCAGAAAAGTTGATATAGAAGTAGTGAATGTTTTGTCGTCACTTGGTTCTTCAGCTCATAAGATGTGCAGTGATATAAGAATATTAGCAAACATGAAAGAGATAGAAGAACCTTTGAAAAGAGTCAGATTGGTAGTCTTCTGCTATGCCTTATAAGAGAAACCCCATGCGTTCTGAAAGATGTTGTGCCTTAGCAAGACATCTTAGGACTTTGTCAACAAATGCTCTTCATACACATGCAGTACAGTGGTTGGAGGAGAGAACGCTGGATGACTCGGCTAACAGAAGGATCACACTTTCTGAAGCATTTTTAGCAGCAGATGCAGTTCTTATGGTTCTTGCCAATATACTCAAGGTTTAGTTATATATCCTAAAGTAATTGAAAAAGAATCTCCCAGAATTACCTTTTATGTCGACAGAAAACATAATCATGGAAATGGTGTAAAAGAGGTGCAGATAGGCAAGTGTGTCATGAGAAGATTAGAGTTCTTTCCCACAAAGCAGGTCAACAGGTTAAACAATATGGCAAGGACAATGACTTCCTCGATAGAGGTTAAAAGCGATCCTTATTTTCACACCAATATGAATGATTTAGATGGTATTTTAGACCCTAAAACTTATATTGGTAGATCGGATGAACAAGTAACCGAGTTTTTTGGAAGAGGAATACGCCCTGTACTTGAACTGTACAAGTCAACAGAGAAATGTAACGTTCAACTTTGTATATAGTTTAATATTACATGAAATTGTTATTGTATATAGATATTGAATGAAATTATCAATTGATTTATATTTATGTACAGGGTTGAATCTTTTATTCATTCTTTTACCAAAGCTACTCTGTTGTCATTATAAAATAAAACTTGTTAACATTTTCAACATTTTTTTGATACTAACATAGGACGTCTTTGCTCTGGAGTATTCTATTAGGATACAAGGTTACAGTTATTGTACATAGGAAGTATATGATTTTAGCAGAGGAGTACATATGTTCTGTGTTGTTCTTTGGTCTTCTCAGGGAATATTTCCCTTAGAACCAATTAGAATGGCAGGGTATAATGAAATTATTGTTTGATCGTTTACTATTTCAAAAGAATCTTACATCTCTGCCTATTTT
>CM024241.1:50576735-50647789 GCA_013421045.1 Propylea japonica | reverse complement strand
CCCATTCAAAGAGTGATGTTCTTTGAATATTTTGTTATAGAGAGAATTACTTCGTTTCATAGGGTGTTTTCAACATGGAATTTGGATTCAAGGTGCAATGTCTTTCCCCCATTTTCCGGGACACCCTGTATATAAAATTCAATTGCTGTTCGTTCGTTTCGTCGCTAAAACTCGAGAACGGCTGAACGGATTTATCTTATCTTGGTATTGAATGTTCGTGAAGAAAGAAATTTCGTTACATAGAAAATTAGTTTATATAGTGGCAATGTCGCAGCAGTCGACTCAACTGATAGATTTAAGTTTATCATTCAAACTTAAACACTTGCTTTTAGACATTTTCGCACAACTTTTCACACTAGCGTAATGGTTAGATTGAAACCAAACAGCCAGGGGTGTATTTAAAAACTGTTTCAGAAGGATATCTCTGCCCGCCGTAAATATTTAGTTTAAGGTCGGGATTTATTACGTACTTCCGGAAAAATTGCGGAAAAAACAACTCCCTTATACCTTCCTACCAATACCTATTCAAAAAGTGATGGTAACGTCAAGGCAGATGAACTGGCTAGGCGGGGAGCGGATTAGCATTTGTTGGTCCGAGCCTCGCTGCCAATCTGTTCGCACATCTGTCAGAAGTTTCTTCAGGAACTGGCTGAACATGGAATTTTCCTCGGATGGAGCGCAGGGGTGGGCCTGAGGTGGTCGAGGATTCTAGTGAAGACCGTCCTCGCGATCTGAGGTCAATAGGCTTCTGTTGCTGCTGGAGAGGAAACAACTCAGTCTGGTGACTGGTGCATTGACTGGTCACCTGTTTAACAGCATTTGAAGAGAATGGGATTGACGAGCTGCTCCCTATCCGGTGGTGCAGGAGTACTGATGAAACGGTTGAGCATATGTTGTTCAACTGTGAAAACCTTACTGAGTTAGGGTCAACACACCTAGGAAATCCAACACCTTCTATTCCTATGGTGAGAGGGACCACTCCTGGCAGGCTCGCGACATTTCGTCCTTCGTGTCTGAGGAGCTGAGTCTCTGTAGAATGATGCGGGTGAACAATGGGCCACTAGGCCTCAGTTCGGCCGGTAAGGCACCGCACAGAGAAGAAGAACATGGAATTTGAATTCAAAGTGCAATGTCTTGTTGGAAATTCGTTATAAACAGAAATTCGTTATACAGACGTTCGTTATAGGGAATTCCACTGTATAATGGGTAGATTATAAAAATTCATGGAAAAATACTTTTAGAAATCATGAAGCTATAGCACAATTTCCTGTTTTCGTCAGATCCTAGACATCCTGAAACGAAAATGATATTACGAAATTCCGGACAAATTACGTTGTGACCTAGTAGATAGTTTCGCAAATTTCGTGCTTCACATGCACAAATTCGTGGGGTAATTTCTCAATTTGTCGGTTCATCTCATAGAGTCGAAGGTGTCAAAATCCGTTTATATGCGTTACCGGAGAAATTGTGAGAAAAAGCGGCAACAATGATGAGACCGGGATGTTAATTACGGTAAAAGACCTCTTTAGATCTCTGGTTAGCATTGATTTACGACTAAGATAGCCGCGAATTCAATTAGTATGTTTTGTTATGCAGTTTAACTACGTGGGACAATCAAAAAGTATTTTCAACTTTGTCACAGTTCAACTGATGAAGCTACAAGGTGGGAAACAATTAATGATATTGTTACGGAAATGAGTCGGCGGGGCCAGTGACAGGACAGTTTTTGTAGAAAAAAGTGACAAGGGAGGTCAGATTAGAAGTTAGTCGATACAAGAGTTATAATTTTTGTAGATTAAAGAGTAATAAGGGAAAATAGTTGGAATGGTGTATTAGTATTTCAAGTGGTAGCGAACCCAAGTTCGTAAGAGTATACAGGGTTTTTTGGTATTTCGACGTGTTTTCTCGAAGGGGATATACAGGGTTTTCCCAATAAGAGGTGTTATTTGATATTTAAAGAAAAATGTTATTTTTCAGATATAAATGATGGATGTTTTTTATTTCATTATAAAGAAGAAGCTATGCCGTTAATAGTGGAAAATAACATCAGGCAAATCACCACCACGACCACGCTTTACAGGACCATATCCTTTTAATGAAATCTTTCATAACCAAATCGTAAAGTGGCTGCCCTATGTCCTCGATAGCCCTCACGAATTCCATCTTTGAGGTCTTGAATCCACGCTGGGCTATTGGCGTAGACCTTCTCTTTCAACGTGGCCCCCAAGGAAGAAGTCGAAAGGTGTTAAATCACAAGATCTCGGTGGCCTATTGTGATCACCTCTCGAGAGATATACACGGTCCGGATACTTTTCCCGCAAAAGATCAATGGTTTCGTTGCTTGTGTGGCGCGTAGCGCCGTCCTGTTGAAAGTAAACGTTGTCCAGATCAATACTATCCAATTTCGGCAATGATTTTTTTTCTGTGAAATGCCTAATTTCAAAGAACGACAAAGAATTGACAAACCTGGCTTTTCTTCAACACTTGTGGTTACGCAGCAATATTATTCTCGGCTGTTCTTGAGCAATGTGCACGGGTTTTATTCTTCGAATCACTGAATTGTCCAAACAGCTCGAATTTTTCCACCAATTTCTTCATTTCGCGGTCCGACAAGGTGCTTTACGACGACCCAAAATGTTCGAGTTTTACGAACCTTCTCTGCCAAATTTTCACCATTTTTAGTGAATTTTAATAATTTCAATGCGTTCTTGAAGCGTGTATCGTTCCATTTTTATTAATGGCGTAGTTTCTACTTGTCAAATGTCAAAAAATGACAGCTTCAAACGTGACATCTACCTAAATAGCGGGCTATCCAAAAAAAAACACCACTTATTGGAAAACCCTTTAGTTGTGCTCCACTTCAAATCAGAAAAGGAATGGAGACTTCAACTCTAGACCAAACGAGAAACCGATTGCGCTACCGATCCATTATTGATGACTTTATAATAATAATAATAATAATAAATCCTTTATTCATTCACAGTAATTACAAGCATAGGGATGAATAATCTTTTTAAACCATCAAATGTTTCATGGGAGTCATGTGAAATTTGAGTCCAAAAGGGACGCATAAATATATACAAATTAAAATTTATAAAAACGCAAACATAAGTCAGACAAACAACAAATAAATAAGTAAGGCCAGGCAACATATTGTATTTATCTAAGCATTAATATATCCTTAATTGAATATTTTTTAAAATACAAGACGAAATGAAGATCTTTAGATTCATCCTAAAATATACCAATTTTTCATCATAGCTAAATAAAAATTCTCATTGAAAAAGCACGTATAATCTTTCGACGTGTTCGGACACTAATATCATAACCATACTTCTCATCATTTCACCAACTTCTGTAATACTCGCAGTTCTTGATTTATCGATTTTATTGACAAATTAACTACAGGACTAGGTAATTTATTCGTTCTCTCAATAGATATACCTTTAAGTTCTTCACAATGGAAAGATAGATGGAGTGGTCGCTACAGACAGACCACTCTAGCATCTAGTTATATTCGCCACTTTATATTATTATAGCGTGGCCATTATATCTGCTTTTTTCGGCATTTCCAACAGACGGTACCTATATTACGTTAGAAGAAGAGATTGCGTAATGTTGGACGATGATTGACAAAAAGAATGGTAGAAGACACGATGTTTCTCAATTTATCTGGGGTAATTGGAGATTAATGTATGGCAGGAAGATAACTTTGAATATGGACGATATAAAGTGTTTCCTGTCTGTGACATTTCCAGCAATATCTGCGATTTTTCAGTTCTTCAGTAGTTGAGAAAATCAGAGGAAAGCACCCAACTTCACAGAAGACTCGAAAAAGTCTGTTACCTATTCAGTTTTTCGGTCATAGTTTTTGATTGTATGGAGGAATTATTGACGCATGTACCCTTTTGAAAAGCTAACGAAACAGGGCTTTTTTCCTTACATTTGTAATCATCAATTATTTAATCGCGATTTCATGAAGAAAACAAATGTAGCTATTCAAGACCCTGTATATCTTGGATTATAAAAAATTCAATTATTTAATTATTCGCAACAAATGCATCTCCTCGGCTTCAAAAATAAATTCATTGACCATTCAGAGTCCAGTTCTTTTCATAAATTAATTGTTTTCAATAATTTCAAAAACGTTGAAAAAGCGAGAGGCATTTTGCTTGTAGATGACGTCTAGTATATTCTCTTCGAAATATCACATCGAATTGCCAAACATCCTGTATACTGTCCGCATTTCGACAATATATTATGTCATGCAGTTTCTGAAATATCAATTTTTTCTCAATTCCCCATTCAAATAACATCACAAAAAAACACGAGAAGAAATCGTTTCATCGACATAGGTATCAACCTATTGAATCTTCTTCTTTCTCCGATCCGATAACATTCTATGATCCCATGACCCAAAGACACAATTTCCCTCCTCAACCAGAAAATATTCCATCGAAGTCAGCACCATATGATCAAGAGTACCCGCAAGACAATCCTCTCACTTCAAACTCGTCATATTACGTCAAATTACCCACCCAGATCACAGAAAGAAACCAGAAGAAGAACACGAGATGGACTCGGTCACCCGTAAAAACCACAGAACAAATGGATATGTACTTATAAAAACAAGTACCTGCACAGAAACAGATATTGTTGACCGTTGATTAATCCATTTCTCGAAATTACGAAGCTATGGGGTTTCTGCGAGATGGGAAAAAACCGTCACGACTTCTAGGCTATCTCTGCAGCGCTTGAGCACTTTCACTTGATGCCTAGGGCGAGCCAGACGTGTCATTATTGTGGCAGATGATGAGCCGGATGAAAACGCTAACTATTTGCGTTCCGACAGTTTTTCGAGTGAATTATCACGGTGAAGGTGATAATCTACGAATCTTCCTTACTGGTTGTTTTTGTCGAAATTTGTAGAAATCCTAATTTCTCGAGTTACTCGCTTGGTCGGACGTTGAAGTCTCTATTGAAATCGTTGAATTTCACAGATTTTCCAGAGTTTATTCGACTGGTCGTTTTTGTCGCATAGAATATCATAATTTCTCGAGTTACTCGCTTGATCGGACGTTTGAAGTCTCCATTGAAATTGTTGAATTTACCAGGTTTTCCACCCTTATTCGACTGGTCGTTTTTATCGCATAGAACTCCATAATTTCTTGAGTTACTCGCTGGTCTGACGTTGAAGTCTCCATTGAAATCGTTTAATATCACAGATTTTTCACACTTTATTCGACTGGTCGTTTTTATCGCACATAAAAACATAATTTTTTGAGTTACTCGCTTGGTCGGGACGTTGAATCTCCATTGGAATTGTTGAATTTACCAGGTGTTTCACACTTTTATTCGACTAGTCGTTTTTATTGCATAGAAATCCATAATTTCTTGAGTTACTCGCTTGGTCGGACGTTAAAGTCTCCATTGAAATCGTTGAATTTACCCGATTTACAACAACACTTTATTCGACTGGTCGTTTTTATCGCATAGAAATCCATAATTTCTTGAGTTACTCGCTTGGTCGGACGTTGAAGTCTCATTGGAATCGTTGAATTTTACAGATTTTTCACACTTGAAGGTCGAGCCAAAGAATTCAGGGACGTGACGTACCATAGAGTGACATTCAAATGAAAAGATTTAAGGAAAGCCTTGAGCAGGAGCTTTTGATCGCTCGTTCTTTGGTGGAGTGATAAACTATTACCTCAAAATTTTTATATGGGACTTGAGATTGATAGCAAATATACAGTGTGTTTGGTCACGAGTTAGCGATAATTTAAAGTCATCAAATATACCTAATATTATCGACAAAAACACCCAAACTTGGAAGTTTACCCCCTTAGTTTTGGGAGTAGCCCCCATTTTAAATTTACTTTTTTATTTTCGTCGTTGACCCTTCCAAATAATATCGATTTCTTTGGATATAAAGGTCCTACAGATGTGAAAAAAATGTTTTTTTGAAAGATGATACTACCACCTTTCATTGAAGTTTTACAATATAAGAACATTCACTTGAAAACGCCATAAAAAAATTCTTTAAAAAGTGCATAGTGAAAATATGTACTGATTTTCTCAGTAAATCCGCAATAGTACAAGAACTAGCACATTAATGTAGGCTTTTTTACGTGTCTAGGTTTTTGGTAAAACTGCCACGAGGTTTGTATAAAAGTTTTATAAACGAAACAACTAACAAATTCGGAGGAAATACAGTCTCTGAACAACACGTCTAAATCTGATTGACAACTAACTTATTTTTCTTATCTTCCGCCTACTATTACTACGTTATTGATATTGTCATTAGAACAACATAGAATATTATGTACAAAATATAAATGAGAGTACGAATCCCACATTAAAGTATAATTTTTTCAATGATTTAACACGCAAGGACACAAGCTACAAAACAACACTCACATCATTTCTGTAAGTTACATGATTTGGGAGTTATTGCTGTTCGAACATGACCCTATAAAATTGATAAATAAAAAAACCTCAGTACTGTACTTTCGATAATTTTCAATGATAAAACAAACAAATTGACCATTAAAAATTGCTCAAAATGGTCGCCTCTGCCTGTAGACAGGCAGTGGCCTTCATGGCTACCTGTCTTGTGTCTTTTGCACGCGTAGTGATCATGTTCGAGCAGCAGTAACTCTCAAATTAATGTAACTTACAGATATGATGTGAGTGTTGTTTTGTAGCTAATATCCTTGCGCGTTAAATCATTGAAAAAATTATACTTCAATGTGCTAGTTCTTCTGATTTACTAAGAAAATCAGTAAATATTTTTACTATGAACTTTTTTAAAGAATTTTTATGGCGTTTTCAAGTTGCATGTTCTTATATTGTTATACTTCAATGAAAGGTGGTAGTATCATCTTTCAAAAACATTTTTTTCACATCTGTAGGACCTTTATGTCCAAAGAAATCGATATTATTTGGAAGGGCCACGCAAATAAAAAAGTAATTTAAAATGGGGGCTACTCCAAACTAAGGGGGTAAACTTTCAAGTTTGGGTGTTTTTGTCGATAATATTAAGTATATGGATGACCTTAAATTATCGTTAAGTCATGACCAAACACACTGTATAAAGAATCTTCTCTTCAAAATTTCAATGAATTTTCTATGGTTCTGTTAATACTATGGTCACACAATTTTGCATGAACATTCAGTGTATCAATCTTCATTCATAAAATAAATTTCAATCGAATTGAATATGAAGTTTATTTCTTTCAATATTCCAATTAAATTTTCTATGGTTCTGTTTGATTAAGGCCATAAAATTTTGAATGAGGCTTATTATAAGATCTTGCAAGTGGCCGCAATATTTCGTTTCGATTACGTTTGATCTGAGATATTGAGGAACAAAAATTTTAAATGACCATATTTTATGGATGACAGAGTGGATGAATATGCCACATAATCACAGACAATCTTTCAATGTTACGTCATTGCTTTCCTTTGATTTTCTCAACTTACTGAAGAACTGTGAAAAAAATCACAGATCTTGCTGGAAATGTCACAGACAGGAAAACGTCATATCGTCCATATTCAAAGTTATCTTCTCCTGCCATACATTAATCTCCAATTACCCCAGATAAATTGAGAAACATCGTGTCTTCTACCATCTTTTTTCATCGTCCAACATTACGCAATCTCTTCCTCTAACGTAATATAGGTACAGTCCGTTGGAAATGCCGAAAAAAGCAGATATAATGGCCACGCTACAATAATATAAAAGTGGCGAGTATAAATAGAAGCCTAGAGTGGTCTGTCTGCAGTGACCACTCCCATCTATCTTCCATTGTGAAGAACTTGAAGGTATATCTATTGAGGAAACATAAATAAATTACCTAGTCCTGTACTAGGATTAATTTGTCTATAAATCGATAAATCAAACACTGTGAGTATCACAGAGTTGGTGAAATGATTGAGAAGTATGGTTAAGATATTAGGGTCCCAACACGTCAAAAGACTTATTCAGATTGCGTATATTTTTATTCAAAATAACACCTCTTATTGGAAAACCTTTTAAGAAAAATTCGGTTTATTTAAGGAAAAATCTAAAAATCTTTATTTCGTATTGAAGTGTAGTGAAGGGTTTTCCAATAAGAACTGTTATTTTGAATAGCCCGCTATTTCGGTAGAATGTCACGTTTGAAGCTGTCATTTTTTGACATTTGACAAGTAAAAACTAAGCCATTACTAAAATTGGAACGATACACGCTCAAGAACGCATTGAAATTATTAAAATTCACTATAAAAAATGGTGAAAATTTGGCAGAGACGGTTCGTAAAACTAGAACATTTTTGGGTCGTCGTGAAGCACCTTGTCGGTCCGCAATAAAGAAATTGGTGGAAAAATTCGAGCTGTTGGGACAAGTTAGTGATGTGAAGAATAAAACCCGTGCACGTCGCTCAATAACAGCCGAGAATATTGCTGCTGTAGCCGAAGTTTTGAAAAAAACCCAGGTTTGTCCATTCCTCGTCGTTCTTTGGGGTTAGGCATTCCATAAACGTAAACTCATACACCGTATTTTGCATAAAGATTTGGGTCTTAAGGCTTATAAAGTTCAGTTAACACAAGAACTTAGCGCCGACCGATCATCAACAACGAACGTCGTGTCTTTACTGATTGGGTCATTGAAATGCATGAAAATGATCCGGAATTCCATCGAACTATCATCTTGAGTGATGTGGTCCATTTCCACCTCGGTGGCTTCGTCAACAAGCAAAATTGTCGCATCTGGGGCTCGAAAAACCCAAGAGTTATTGTTGAAAAGCCCCTTTATTCTCAATGTGTGACTGTTTGGTGCGGTTTATGGTCCGTGGAGTCATTGGACCTTACTTTTTCGAAAATGAGACTGGAGCAACAGTTACGACGTGAATGGATTGCGCTATGGAGATGTTACTTTCAACAAGACGGCACTATGTGCCACATAACGAAACCACTGATCTTTTTTTGCAGGAAATTTTCCGGACCGTATTATCATCTCTCGAAAAGGTGATCACATTGGTTACCGAGATCTTGTGATTAACACCTTCCGACTTCTTCCTTTGGGCCACGTGAAAGAAAAGGTCTACGCCAATAGCCCAGCGTGGATTCAAGACTTCAAAGATGGAATTCGTGAGGCTATCGAGGACATAGGGCAGCCACTTTGCGATTTGATTATGAAAAATTTCATTAAATAGTATTTTCGATGAGCGGTAATGCAGGTCAAAACACACGCAGATGAATTTTGCACACCACAGCGTCAGGCGAGTGGTGTGATTCATCAAGTGTGTTTTGAGCATTACCGCGAATTGAATACTATACTTTATCCAAGACTTCTTCAGTAAAATTCGAATTGATCTGTATTTAAAAATTTTGAACAGTTGTCAAAAGCATTGACAACATTTCGTCCAACCGTTAAACCTCTGTACTCTAGTCTCTAAACTAATCAAATCAAGTACTTTCGCAACTTCAAAAATTTACGTTTTCCAAAAATAAATCTGGAATGAATCGCCAGAACGTTATCTTGATGGCTGAAATAGATTTCCGGATCGATCCTACTTTTTATTTCATTTTTTTTGTGAACAATTTCATTTTCCTAGGTATTTTTATTAGCGGGAGTTATGGGCGGGTGTTATTATTTAACACCGCTTTTCGGTTCTATAACATGTCTATGGTTGTGTTCTAGCTACTATTACACATAGAAATTAGTTTATAGGAGTGGATAAAGGATATGGTCCTGTAAGCGTGTTCGTGGTGGTCATTTGCCTGATGTTATTTTCCACTATTAACGGCATAGGTTCTTCTTTATAATGAAATAAACATCCGATCATTTATATTGAAAAATGGCATTTTTATTTGAATATCAAAACACCTCTTATTGGAGAACCCTTTAGTTCAATTTCTGGATACTTCACATCTGAAAATAATTTCCCCCACAAAAAAAGGTCCCAACATAGACCGCTGTGGAACCCCATGTAAACCTCGCAAATACCGACAAGCAACAGCAATAATTCCCTCGTATCGAACGACATCGACCAATACAAGAAATTCCATGGAAGTAACACACATAACTCACTTTCATTTCGAAGAGAAAGGGAGGATTATACTTTTACAGCTTGATCTAACGTCGGATACGGATAGAAAAAAATCATCTCGACGGTATATCTTCCTATAGAATCGAATGCAGTCGACTTTCCCATTGTCCGTCGATGGTATTCAGCACCGGTTATCTCGAAGTCTACCAGCGCTTGACCTGTGACTCCTAATTAGCAGAAACGCGGCAGGTTAACATTCTAATTATATCATACGTGAATGGATCAGAATTTATTTGAATATTTCATTTCATGCAATGCGGTTTAGAAATTCACGGTTTTTATATGTTCGAAAGTTGTAGGAGGCTTCTAAATCGGTTGTAGATGTGTTTTTACCGTTTTGTCAATTGAAATTTACGTTTGATTATGCAGATAAATATTCATCATTGAATTCTTGTGCCATTTTGAGCGTTTGTAAGTAAGAATCTTTTTCGGAAAGATACAATCTAGTGTAGTAGTTGTAGTTATAGTTAAAAAAGCGGTTCAGTTCACTGGGACCTTAAGGTCTATTGTGCCCCCTTACAGAGCCGTTCTGACCACATCCTTTACAGCTCGGCTTCCACTTCCAGAGATCTGATTACATCCAATACCTGTGAAGGCTTCAACGAGGCTAGTTTCCTCACTCTTACAAGTTTCTCGCCCAAGGCATTCTTCTTCAGGTTCGCAAGCCAAGGCATTCCGTGACTAGGGAATGGGGGTTTCTTCCTCCTCCCCACAGAACCTACACTCGTCAGTGTCCGATAATCCCATCCTCAACAGGTGCTTCCTGAGGCGACAATGTCCTGTAAGGAAGCCAGTGAGGAGGTGTATTGTTTTCTTACCAAGATCCAGATGCCTTTTGGATCTTGCTGTTTCAAGTTCCAAAGGAACTTAGTGGAATGATCCATACCTGGGAGATTCTGCCAGAGTTTCTCCTTCTCGGCTTTCTCCTTCTCCAGAAACTCCTTCTAGGAACATTTACCTATACCACAGAAGGGTTCTGTGCCAATGAGTGACATTCTTGCGCCCTCTTTGGCAAGTGTATTGGCGTCTTCATTTCCTTTAATTCCCGAGTGCCGGGAACCCAGATTAAAAAGACGTTATTTTTCTTGCCTACCTCATTGAGTTTGTTCCTCGATGGAATATGCAAGGGTAGTTCATTTAAATTTTTTTCAAGATACAGCCTTTGGTAGGTGATGACGAGTTCACAGTTTTAATTTTTTAGGAGTCCTAAAAAACACTGCGGCATAAAACTATCCGTGATATGATTCATTAAGTAGATGTTAATCACACATTTTTTTTTTGATCTCTAACTTTATTATTAGGAGTTGAAAATAACAACCCCTTATGATTTTTCTTCAAAATTTGTTTTCGTGGGATAAATTTTCGAAAAATAAAATTCTCTTATGGTTTCCCGTTCAATTCTGGAGAAAAGAAATCTCGATACTTTTCTCGAAAAAATAAAAACTTACAAGCAGTTATGATCACTGTTCATCTCATTTCATCGTATGTGCCATAGAATGAATATTCTGAGATATTGATCTCAGTTTATAAAGAATTATATTTATTTGTTCTCAGTACCAGTGAAGCACGACTCTCTGCCTTTCGTTTTGTACCGAACTGTCAAATTTTTAGAACAAAAACAAACATTTGATTTGTATATCTTATCCTCAAATTCATTCCACTGGTATAGCGCTATGTTTCTCTATCCACGTTTTGCACGGCCATAATAATACCCATTAATCACAAGTGGATAATGAGTTATTATTCACTGCTGTCAGATTCTTCATAGATTCATCTTTGATATTATATTACTTACATTTTTTGAATTAACCTTTTTTCTGTATTCTTAAGTACACAAACTAACAATTATGGTTGCACCTTGTCAATCGAGGGTAGAGTCTTCTTTTATTACATCAATTAGAGCAATTTTTATTACAAAATATACGATGACGAGTTCTCTAGAAAACTCTCATGTGTCAACTTGACTTTTTTCACACGATTGTCATAGAATAGTCGTGTTGCTATCGCAAAGTGTTGAAATCTTCTTCAAGAAATATATTCAGTAGTTGTGGCTAAAGTATAATAATAATAATATTTGTAGTAGACATGATGCAGTTTGTAAAATACTTTATCAGGAACTTGCCATCCAACTGAAGATGCTGCAATCCGAACCAATTCCATATTATAAGTATCAGCCTGAAATAATACTGGAGAACCACCATTACAGGCTTACTGGGATCGCACAGTACTTACAATTCAACAGTTGCTAATAACAGGCCAGACATAATTCTAGTGAAGAAAAGAGAGAAGAGAGCAATCCTTATAGACGTAGCCATCCCAAATAACAAGAATTTACGCCAAAAATATGCTGAAAAAATATCGAAATATCGAGAGCTTGAACTTCAGATCAAAAGGCAGTGGGGAATGTCTAGTACCAGAACCATTCCGATTCTCATATCAACCACAGAAATAATTCCTAAGAGCCTCAAGCCAACCTCAAGGAGCTAGATTTGGATGAAAACCTTTACAAAGTAATGCAAAAAGCAGTACTTCTCTTACTGCTAGAACGGTAAGGAAGTTTGTAGGTCACGATGGACCACCAGGAAAAACCATGGAGGGAAACATTGCAAAACCAACTACCACGACATCAACCGAGAAATCCAGGACCAAGCAACGAAGGACGAACAACCCAGGACCCAGGAGAAGAAAAAACCGAAGACCTCAGAGCTCATCTCCCTGTTACTTGCTATCCGGGATGAGTGAATGTTCCCCTTAGTAGGGAGTGTGATAGCCGATCGCTAGGGGTGTGAAAAATCACACCCTTTATACGCTAATAGGCTCAAGTCGATTTATAGTGAATAAGCTATATTAATATACGCTCGTTGCATAATATACTATTATCGATCTGAGATGCATACCCTTTGCGACATGTGTCTTTCTCCAATATCACCATTCAAAACACTTCTACAAATCTAGGTGACTTCGACCATCTATAGATTCATAGAAAAAATTAATCGTATTATAAAGGTCACAGAAAATACCGTCTCTTCTCTACATATCGCAATAAAGCTCTCAGCGTTATAATTATTATTTAGAAGTAACCCGAGTAGCCAATATACTGTAATAACGAATAACTCGACCCAGATAGAAGAGATGGCCACGGAGCAAGGCATATTACGACACTGAATGTATCTAAAAAATGGATGGAATGAAAACCGGGCAAGGACAAAACACTCTAACACGATTTATTAAACTTTATGATGGTTGAAAAATTTGTACTTTATTGATTTTCTGTGCCTACGCGCGCTTAAAATCGATGATCACCTCAAAGTATCAGTATACAGGGTTTTCAATAAGAGGAGTTGTTTTGATATTCAAGGAAAAATGCCATTTTTCAATTTAAATGATCGAATGTTTATTTCATTAAGAAGAAGCTATGCCGTTTATATAGTGGAAAATAACCTCAGGGCAAATGACCAACACGACCACGCTTACAGGACCATTTCCTTTTAATGAAATTTTCCATAACCAAATCTCAAAGTGGCTGCCCTATGTCCTCGATAGCTTCATGAATTCCATCTTTGAGGTATTGAATCGACGCTGGGCTATTGGCGTAAACCTTCTCTTTTACGTGGCCCGAATGGAAGAAGTCGCAAGGTGTTAAATCACAAGATCTCGGTGGCCAATTGTGATCACCTCTTCGAGAGATAACACTATCCGGAAACTTTTCCCGAAAGAAATCAATTGTTTCGTTGCTTGTGTGACATGTAGCGCTGTCTTGTTGAAAATTACGTTGTCCAGGGGCCCATTGCACCAAAATACTTTGCAACTTTTCACTTCGCACTTTGCATTCTGACAAATTTCAAAAGTGAAAATTAGTTATGTTGCACAACATTTCTCCCAATATTTTATGTCTGCGGAGTAATTTTCACTATGTACTTGACTTTCACAATGTATTTTTTATTTATGAATGCGTTTCGTGGAACTTAATTCATTTGAAAAGTGAAAAGTGCAAAGTGAAAAGTTGCAAAGTGTTTGGTGCAATAGGCCCTGATCAATACTATCCAATTTCAGCCATAACAATCATTATCATCGTTGTGGAATGCCAAAGAACGACGAGGAATGGACAAACCTGGTTTTCTTCAATACTTTCGGCTACAGCAGCAATATTCTCGGCTCTTCTTGAGCGACGTGCAAGGGTTTTATTCTTCACATCACTAACATCTTTCAAACAGCTCGGATTTTTCTACCAATTTCTTTATTGCGGTCCGACAAGGTGCTTCACGACTACCAAAAAATTTCGAGTTTTACGAACCGTCTCTGTTAATTTTCACCATTTTTATAGGGAATTTTAATAATTTCAATGCGTTCTTGAAGCGTGAATCGTTCCATTTTCATTAATGGCGTAGTTTCTTCTTGTCAAATGTCAAAAAAAAGCTTCAAACGTGACATCTACCGAAATAGCGGGCTATTCAAAATAACACCATTTGAGGAGAGAAATATAGGAAACGAAGCAACTACGATGATGTTAGCGCCATCTATGTGTCAGGATTAATTAAGTACTAAAACCTACTACGAATCAACAAAATTCAAAATAAGGAGATTTAATGATAAACTTAGGATTGAAAAGGCCCAAGAAGACTTCCTTGAGGAAACCTACAATCATGCAAAATGAATCCAACCAGAATTTCAAAACAGTCGATGCATGGTCTTTATACAGGTGTATACGTGATCCTTTCATCTTTTAAAAAGCTAACGAAACAGAGAAGTTTTTCCTTACTTTTGTACACCATTCATAATACTTTTTGAGCGCTCGTTCTACTCAGACGAGTGCTATATAGTTTTGCCCAAATGTCTGTAGTTTTCTAGTTTAAAGCCGAAAATGGTCTCAAACGATAAGGTTAGACTACCTGATGAAGAATTCATGGTCAAATTCAATTATGTCCGTGGGACCGTCCGTCCGGCCGTTAGCATGATAACTTTCGATGGGATTGTCCTAAAGACTTGCATGCCTCGGCTAAGTTCGTCAAACAGCCAAATCGTACAGGGTGTTCCATAAAATGGGCCATTCAAAATTTTTTGTTCCTCAATATCTCAGACGAAACGAAACCAATCAAAATGGAATATAGTGTTAACCTACCATAAAAATTCAATTGGAATATTGAAAAGAAGAATCCGATTCGAGTGAAACATTTTTGTGATGAAGATTGATATACTGAATGTTCATGCAAAATTTTGTGGCCAAAGTTTAAACAGAACCATAGAATATTCAATTGGAATATTGAAAATGAGAATCTTTAGCAAAATGCATGGAAATTATTCCATGAAATGAGCAAAAACTCTGTGCTATCCCTTTCATTCGAATTTAAAATCTCAATTCTGTCACAAGATAACCTAAATACAATTCTATGATACAACTACAAGACCATTTCCTATAGATAAAAAAAATGAAAAAAGATTTCATTGAAATGTAGTTATTTGAGATATTTCAACAAAGAACATGCCAAACCAGAGAATATATCATAGAATTATCGATCCATTTTAGAAAGCCACAGAAATATCGTTGCAACATAGAAACACAATAAAAATACCTAACGGACCGAATATCTATGCGTATAAACCAATGAGTCATAGAAGACTTTCCGAGGTTCTCTTCTAATCGTACGTTGAAGTATCTCCTATGGTTCGTGACGTCAACTTGACCCGAGCATAGCGGAAATAGTCGGCGCTTTTACTCTCTATAGACCAAGCGTAAGCGCCTGTAAATGGCCGCGGTAACGAGTTAGGAAGCCAGCGCGGACCGCGTTTTTTGCTCCGACTCGTCTTCCATACAATAATTTACTTTCACAACCTTTTGGTCATTTCCGATATCGCACTTTTGAGTATTATCTCCACGCTCGTAGCGATTTCTGTCTATGGTCCGAAGATGACCAGGACGGTACTCCATGCTTTTCTCAAACCTCAGACAAAATAACGCAATGAACTGAATTGAAAGGAACTTGACAAAGACCCTTGTGGAACGCCAATGTCAAATCTGTCATCGCAATCGTGATAGTTGACATTGTACGCGTCATAGAAGATCTAACCAATGTAGGGAATTCATTATTATTTCGTTCAGAATGCGAGTTACTAAATGGAGTTCCACAAGGGTCAATGTTAGATCCCATCGGTTTCCTAGTAGTTTGATAGTTTAAAGAGGGATCGCAAGGATCGTTTTCCTAACAGCCCAAACTTATAACTCGTTCGTACACAATTCAGAACCAAAAGCAGAATGATCAAATGGGCATTTTATATCAACCTAATATCTTACAATGGGGAATTAAAAGGGATCAAACACATACTCTTGGGTAACACCAATTTCCCAATGTCAAATAGACATAACAAAAGAAAAGGCTTTTCCAATAAGAGGTGTTATTTGATATTCAAAGAAAAATGCCATTTTCAATCTAAATGATCGGATGTTAATTAATTATAAAAAAGCTATGCCGTTAATAGTGGAAAATAACATCAGGCAAAATGACCACCACGATCACGCTTACAGGACCATATTCTTTTATGAAATATTCCATAACCAAATCGCAAAGTGGCTGCCCTATGTCCTCGATATCCTCACGAATTCCATCTTTGAGGTCTTGAATCGACGCTGGGCTATTGGCGTAGACCTTCTCTTTCGCTGTTGATGTGCCTTAAGAACCAAATCTTCATGCTAAATACGTTGTAATGACGTTTGTTTGTCCATTCCTCGTCGTTCTTTGGAATTAGGCATTCCACAAACGTCATTACACCGTATTTTGCATAAAGATTTGGTTCTTAAGGCGCATTTTTTTCAAAAACAAATAATTATCTAGGGTGTCAAGTGACAGTGGCCGATAAAAACTTTCTCATTTTAAATACAACCCCCTTTATTTTATTCGTTTTTTGGATTCCTCAGAAAATTCCAGACATAATCATGTATAATGTCCCATAACCATCTTCAACTATATCGAAAATATTTAGTGTTTTCAGATGTCCTACTAAAATTAACAAAAAAATATTTTTCCGCAAATCGCCAGGAAATTTTGACATTCCTGTCAAAATTTCTTGAAGAAAAAGTCAGGACTTCCTTACTGTAAGGAAATGTCATTTCCTTACATTAAGGAAATGATATTTTCGTACAGTTTTCTACATAAATGATAGAAAAGTAATTTGTTCTTCATGGTAATTTGAGAGTTTCTGGAACAAATATTTTTATCAATAAACGTAACAGAACTATTCAAAAAGAATATTCGTACCTTATTTCATTCGAATCTGTTGGGTTCTTTCATAAAATTGCAAATATCCTAGAGGTTTTTTGACCTGTAAACTCGCTTGACAAATGTCACTTACTCCGATCTTATTCCATTCATAATTTCAATTTAATCGTTTCTGGAACAAAAAACCTTTAGTAATAAACGTTATAAAAGGATTAAAAAATGATATTCATACCTTGTTTCATTTGGATCTGCCCTATTTCGTTCACAATGAACCAAAATTCTCAGGCACTTCCCTCACGTAAACACATCTGACAGTTCTCATTAATTTTCCGATGAGAATGACTTCGAAAAATGATGCAATATAAAAAAATGTCAAAAATTCGGGAATTTTTTCAAAAATGTTCAATATCTGTCGAATTTTAAACGATTTGCGGAAAAATAGTATGTTTACCTCGTAGAAAAAGCCACATTCCTGGACTCTGTGTTGCTAGCAATCTTCACAGTCGTCCAGGAATGTTAAGCTTTTCCTACCCGGTAAACAATGTACTATTATTTCACAAATTATGTGAAAAAACATTAATTTCGATATAAGAGATGTATGAGTGTAATATAGCGAATTTGTGAAATAAAATGATTTCCTTTTTTATGTTAACTTTTGCGGTACATCTGAAAACACTTAATATTTCCGAAACAGTCGAAGATTAGTATGGGACATTGTACTAGGATTATGTCTAGAATTTTTGAAGAATTCAATAAACTAATAATATACAGGGGGTTGTATTTAAAATAAGAAAGTTAGTGTCGGCCACTGTCACATGACACACCCTGTATAATTATTTTATTCATCTAGAAATACAAATCGACGTGTCCAAGCGTTTTTCCCTCGGTTTTCCTAACACGCTCTCATTTATTCGTTATCGAATTTATTCCATTCGGCTGTGCACACTATATGAAAACAATGGATTCCCCTAAGGTTCTGTTCGCGGTCCACGCTATTCTGAATATTCTCACATCATCCCCGTACAATCATGCTTCGAAGAGAAACCAGACAATTCATCGCTGAATGAAATACAGTCCAATAAATACGATAAGCCCGTGTGGGAAATTTTCCCTATGGGAAACTTCACCTTCTTCATTATAGCATCGAAGTGGTTCAGCCCATCTTTCGCAAACGTCCATTCATGTAGACAAGCGTACGATATTGTGATAATTTGCCATTATATCTCTTTGAAACTCTTAAATATGCGCATATTTAATTGGATATTATTCTACGACACCATTAGCCATGAAAATATTAATATTTTTGTTAACGTTCTCTGTGAAAAACAAACAATATAATTTTTTTTATTGTTCGAATTTCCATCCATCATTAAAACTTTCAGATACATGATAATACACAGTATCATAAGTGAATACAGAATCATTTTGAATGATAACAAGTCAGGGGGGTAAGTGGAAAAATACAGGGTCCGGCAGCATAACTTCCTTCTTTTAAAACTTAATAAAACGCATTGTTTGAATCAGAAAATTTTTATTATTTTCTATAATATAGGCCTACACATAAAGTTTTGTTTTACCCAGTTTTGAAGATGAAATCAGGTAGGTGACGTCCCCCATTCTCCATACACTGAGTAACCGATTTCTGGCGTTGTCATGACTTCAGCCAGTATAGCAGGCGTTATGTTGGCAATTTCTTCCTAGATGTTGTTCTTCAAATCTTGTAGGGTCCTTGGACGGTTCACATAAACACGAAGAACCCCATAGAAAAAGTCACAAGGAGTCAAATTGACAATTGCATCAAAGGCCTTTGCATTCACCTAAAGAGTGGCGGGCCGGCCCGCTATCTCGATTTGACCACTTGTGCCTTTTTTCTATGGGTTTTTTCGAAATCTCGTGTTTATGTGAACCGTCTAAGGACCCTACAAGATTTGAAGAACAACATCCAGGAAGAAATTGCCAATAACGCCTGCTATATGGCTGGAGTCATGACAAACGCTAGAAATCGGTTTACTCAGTGGTATGGAGAATGGGGGACGTCACCTACCTGATTTTATCTTCAAAACTGGGTAAAACAAAACTTTATGTATGTACCTATATTATAAAAAACGAATAAAAATTTTCTGCTTCATACAACGCGTTTTATTAAGTTTTAAAAAAAGGAAGTTATGCAGCCGCACCCTGTAGAAGGGTCAAGAACAGAACCCTGTATGACCCCAATGGAAAAGCTAACAAAAACAGGGAAGTTTTCCTTACATTTGTACACCAATTTCATAATACTTTTTACGAGTAGGTATTTATAACTACCTATAGTCCGTTCACGGAAGTTTGACCCCGTTTGTTTATTTATCTGAAGTTGGCAGTATTTTGCTGTCATGACGTAAAATATAGTAAACGTTGCCGAATGTACCCAGCCTCGTCCGACGAGCTTGCGAGTTATCAGACAACTCTATGCAATATTGACAACATTGCGTATCAATCTGACAAGAAAATAAACAACATAAGCTAAAATTATAATATACACAGTGGAATATGCCAATTTCCATGACCAACCGACGGCTCAAACTTTGTGAAGGACTATATGCATCTTCGGGTTATCTGAATTTTTAGAGAATACTTTTTCACTAGGAATGAGGACCATCTCCCTTGCTTTGAAATAGTATATTATGCAACGAGCGTATAATGATAGCTATTATACAGGGTGTTCCTAAATTGAACGTACAAACGAAGAGGGGAGATTCCTTAAGTGAGTTTAAGGAAAAAAAGTCCCATAAACATGGGGTCGCAAACGTTTCGTTTTCGAGATACAGAGTGTTGAAGTTTGAATTTTTTTCAAGTTTTTTTCTCATAGTATCTACACTTCACAAGATATTCAACTGAAATTTGGCATAGATATTACATTTGAGAGTTCTCACCACGTGACATGGCAATTTCGATAGAAGATCTACAGGGTGATATTTTTTCTGGAACACTGCCACCTGTTCTTCTGCAGAATTTTTAAAAAAATGTAAAAAGAAGCTTTGTTCTTATACTAAACTTTTCGGTCTCTTGTAGTTTTGTCGTATCTACCAACGATTTCGAGAAAAAAAATTTTGAACGATTCTCTCGAAAACCTCGTGAAAATCCAAATTATGATGGGAAGGCCACTTTATAAGCTGTGGTGAATGAATTCAGTGTCAGTTTTTATGGAAATTTTCCTGATCTGTAGCGATGATTCATAAAGATTCGATAAACTCGTATAATCAACACATGTTTTTGATTAAAACTTTAACACCTGTATCTCGAAAACGAAACGTTTGCGACCCCATGTTCATGGGACTTTTTTTTCTTAAACTCACTTAAGGAATCTCCCCTTTTCGTTTGTACGTTCAATTTAGGAACACCCTGTATACGAGGTGGAGTTAAGCCGTAGGTGAGTGGCCCAAATCACCGAGTGAATAACAGCCATATACGCGAGTAGCATGGTACTATAATTAATTCACAATTACTGAATGTATTTCTTGAAAATTTTAACATTTTGCGATTATGACAAGACTTTTCTATCAGAAGCGTGGAAAAAGTCAAGTTGACACATGAGAAATTTTTGGAGAACTTGTCATTGTATATTTTGTAATAAAAATTGCTCTAATTGATGCAATAAAAGTAGACTTGGCCCTCGATTGGCAAGGTAACCTCCCTAGTGATGTAATGATCTAGAAAAATCTAGAAAGATCTGAGAAAAACTTCAGGACATTGCGAAGTAAAAGAGAGAAATGGGAACGGGAATACACCGACTATAACCTCAAAGAAAATACCGTAAAATTGTATACAGATAGTTCCAAAACCTCTACAGGAACTTGCGCTGGGATATACGGGTCAAGTACCAAGTGTGCATTATCGCTAGGCTCCTCTATGAGCGTCTTTCAAGCGGAAATCTTAGTTATTGAAAGATGTCTAGATATAAATCCAGAAATAAACTATCAGAAGTACGATATAGCCATATACTCAGATAGTCAAGCTACTATTAATGAACTAAGTTCCTACGTCATCGACTCAAAGATGATCTGGGAGTGCCGGAACAAACTCAATGAGGTTGGCAAGAAAAATAAAATCTTTTTAACCTGGGTTCTCATTCGGGAATCAAAGGAAACGAAGAGGCCAATACACTTGCCAAAAAGGGCGCTCGAATGTCAATCATTGGCCCAGAATCCTTCTGTGGTATACATAAATGTACCTATAAGAAAGAGTTTCTGGAGAAGAGAAAGCCAAGAAGGAAAAACTCTGGAGGGATCTCCCAGAGATGGATCATTCCACGGCAAGATCTAAAAGATATCTGGATTTTAGTAAAAAACAACTACACCTTCTCACTGGCTTTCTTACAAGACACTGTCGCCTCAGGAAGCACCTGTTGAGGATGGAATTATCGGACACTGACGAGTGTAGGTTCTGTTGGGAGGAGGAAGAAACCCCCATTCACCTAGTCACGAAATGCCCTGGCATTGCGAGCCTAAGGAGAGAATGCCTTGGGCGATAAACTTGTAGGACTGAGGAACTAGCCTCGTTGAAGCCTTCACAGATATTGGATTTCATTAGATCTCTGGAATTGGAAGGCAAGCTGTGAAGGGTGTTGTCAGAACAGCTCTGTAAGGAGACACAATAGACCTTGATGTAGAAATGAACAGTAACCCCTTTTTGAACTATAACTAAAAACTAACTATAACTATTGCTTCACTAAACGCATTTCGCTGCAAATGACATCTAGTATATCTCCTTGAAGGATCACGTCAAATTACCGAACACCCTATAGATCAATTTAAGCCGCCAGAGAACATTGAGTGCATTTCTATCCCATAAAGTATCTGATGAAGGTTTCCACAAGTTCCGTTGAAAAATCAAGGTCAGGAACCTGAAGGAGATGGACCTTTCACCGAATTCGCGAACACGACCAGCGGAATTTTGCGAGAAACAAGATGCACACAGTTGGCCAAGGTCAGATCGCTTCTTAACGGAACTCTGCTTCTTCCCAATTTTCACTTTCACGTAATAAATTTCTATGGACATTTTGCCGTTATTGGCCAGCTGGAATGCAGGGCCGGCTTTTCCCTCCATCCTGGAATCTGAATATTCTTGGTCGAAACACTGAGCATTGCGGAACACCATAAGTCCTTACATTTCGACACAGAACAATCCTATAAAGGGTTTTCCAATATAAGGTGTTATTTTGAATAGCCCGCAATTTCGGTCGATGTCACGTTTGAAGCTGTCATTATTTGACATTTGACAAGTAGAAAACTACGCCATTAATAAAAATGGAACGATACACGCTTCAAGATCGCATTGAAATTATTGAAATTCATTATAAAAATGGTGAGAATTTGGAAGAGACGGTTCGTGAAACTCACATTTTTGGGTCGTCGTGAAGCACCTTGTCGGACCGCAACAAAAGAAAGTGGTCGTGAAATTCGAGCAGTTGGGGCAAGTAAGAGATGTGAAGAATAACGCCCGTGCACGTCGCTAAAGAACAGCCGAGAATATTGCTGCTGTAGTCGAAAGTGTTGAAGAAAACCCAGGTTTGACCGTTCCTCGTCGTTCTTTGGAATTAGGCATTCCACAAACGTCATTACACCGTATTTTGCAGAAAGATTTGGGTCTTAAGGCTTATAAAGTTCAACACAAGAACTCATGCCGACCGATCATCAACAACGTTGTGTCTTTACTGATTGGGTCGTTGAAATGCATGAAAATGATCCGGAACTCCATCGAAAAATCATCTTGAGTGATGAGGCCCATTTTCACCTCGGTGGCTTCGTCAACAAGCAAAATTGTCGCATCTGGGGCTCGGAAAACCCAAGAGTTATTGTTGAAAAGCTTCTCTATCCTCAACTTGTGACTGTTTGGTGAGAATTATGGTCCGGCGGAGTCATTGGACCTTACTTTTTCGAAAATGTGGCTGAAGCAACAGTTACGGTGAATGGATTGCGATATCGAGAGATGATTAATGATTTTTATGGCGGAAATTGGATAGTATTGATCTGGACAACGTTTACTTTTAACAAGATGGCGCTTCGTGCCACACAAATAACGAAATCATTGATCTTCTGCGGGAAAAGTTTGAAAGTGAGCTATTTTATATGACTCGTTAAATGAAAAAAAATATAAATTCGTTGGTTTCGATTATACGATCCTCTTGAAATTTATCCTGAACATTCAGTATATCAGTCTTGATTCACAAAAAAAAATTCACTCGAATCGGACATCTTTCTATGGAAATATAAAGACTCTTCTTTTCAATATTCCAATTAAATTTTCTATAGTTGTGTTCATTTTACATAAGGCTCAATGTGAGCATCTTGCATTTGGCCGCCAAATTTCATTTCGATTGGTTTCGTTTTGTCTGAGATATTTAGCTGAAATTTTGAATGGCCATAATTTATGAAACAAAATAAGGCCTTTCAAAATGTTGATCTTCAATATCTCAGACAAAATTGTCTTGTCTCGAGTCATAGAAAATACCTCATTTTCAACTATTGTATGTACTTTCATTTTGTATGGAAGGATTTTTCACGAAAATTTGTAAGTTTCCGAGTAATAAGCAAAAAACTGATCAAGAATGAGATATTTTTCTGTATTTTTTTCTATGTTCCGTCACGAAATTTTTTTAGCAAACCTCAGATCCGGATTCAGCATCCCAAAAAACATAAAAAATGGAAGATATCAAAACTACCCCAAAACTTTTCCGCTAGGGGTTCTTTTAAGCACGAATATACTTTATTATTAGGTAGGACATCGACGAACACACTCCAGTCATCAATTAATCTCATTAATAGTTTCGTTTATAGCCTCTAATAAACCGCGAACGATTTCAACATAATAAAATTAATTAAAAACCAATTATGATCGTAATAACGATTCACACACTTTTCATTCTTAGAATCCGAATAGATAGGAGCAGCTTCTGTCTACAAAAAAAAAATACCATGATGTTAATGTAGTCTCCACCGGGCCAATTAGAGGTGTTACGCAAGGGCCCGCCTTGTCCCGTCAAATTACCAGATGATGTTTGAGAAATTGTCGAAAACACGGACGAAATTGGCCAATGATTGGTGCAGAGAAATTGACTGATGATTGACCACGATGATTACGGTCTGTGGTCTTTAATAAGATCAAAACATTTTCTTCCGATCGGCAATGAGGTGTTATTATATCGATGATGAGAGATGGACAGTTGTTTTGGAAGAGAAAACTTTTTTTCTGATTGAATGAATATTGAGCAATATAGCCTTAGTTACCATATGTCATAACACACTCATATTTCCCAAGGGAAATGTGAAACGTCAAGTCATATTGTCCCAAGGGAAATATAAAACGTCAAGTCATATTTTAATAAAAATAGTATTTTTCTCCAACCATCAAAAAATGTTGACATTTTTGTACTATTTTCAGGTGCAAAAGTCATGAATTCCCTTACCGTACAAAAATTCACTCGTTACTTGGCAATACTTTCAATCCTAGGATTAAAAACGCTACTTTTAATCCTTGGATTAAAAGTAATTGCATTTGACGTCTAATTGACAATCACTGTCATTAGTATGTGTTCAAATTTATAACCAAATTATTAACGATTTTTGACTAAAACCAATTTTATTGTAATTGTTACTTGGTTGGAGAAAAAATAGTATATATTATTCGGACTAAAAGTGCCTATTTCTACTCGCAATTTTGCATTCGCTCGGCTCCGCCTCGCAACTGCAAATATTGCTCGTAAAAAATATGCACTTTCAATCCTTATAATATAATATACTAATTTTCTCCAACCATCAAAAAATGTTGGCATTTTTGTACTATTTTCAGGTGCAAAAGTCATGAATTTCCTGACCGTACAAAAATTCACTCGTTACTTGGCAACACTTTTAATCCTAGGATTAAAAACGCTACTTTTAATCCTTGGATTAAAAGTAATTGCATTTGACGTCTAATTGACAATCACTGTCATTAGTATGTGTTCAAATTTATAACCAAATTATTAACGATTTTTGACTAAAACCAATTTGATTGTAATTTTTACTTGGTAGGAAAAAAAATAGTATATATTATTCGGACTAAAAGTGCCTATTTCTACTCGCAATTTTGCATTCGCTCGGCTCCGCCTCGCAACTGCAAATATTGCTCGTAAAAAAATATGCACTTTCAATCCTTATAATATAATATACTAATTTTCTCCAACCATCAAAAAATGTTGGCATTTTTGTACTATTTTCAGGTGCAAAAGTCATGAATTTCCTGACCGTACAAAAATTCACTCGTTACTTAGCAACACTTTCAATCCTAGGATTAAAAACGCTACTTTTAATCCTTGGATTAATAGTTATTTATTATACAAGGGAAAAAAGTATTAGATTTTAGCTCGAGGTTATATTGTTTCCCGACGCGAAGCGGAGGGAGACAAAAAACCGAGAGCTAAAATCTACTATTTTTCCCGTGTATAATACACTATTTTTTTCTGTGACAAGAAAAACAACGATTTAATAGTGAAAGAAATATAACTTCTCACGAAATTACTTTTTTCCCCGGGAAAAAAGTGAGTACTTTTTTCCCGGCTACATAGAGAATCATTTTTTTGACAGGGAAAAAAGCAATCTCGTAAAAAGTCATATTTTGTGACCTGTCAAGAGATATAAAATGTCACATTTTTTTCCCGTCACAGAAAAAAAGTAATTGCATTTGACGTCTAATTGACAATCACTGTCATTAGTATGTGTTCAATTTATAACCAAATTATTAAAGATTTTTGACTAAAACCAATTTGATTGTAATTTTGACTTGGTTGGAGAAAAAATAGTATATATTCTTCGGACTTAAAGTGCTTATTATATGCACTTTTAATCCTTATAATATAATATACTAATTATGCAGATTTTCACCTAATACATTAGAAAAGAGTCATTTGGAGCTTCTATCAAGAATTTCTTGATCTGCTCCTGGGACAACACTGCTGATTTTTTAGGAACGTATCCTTTATTCTTGTTCCTAACAATTGCTTCCACTTCATCGAATAATTTCACATTCGTTTTTTCTTCAAATGTAGCATGGACCTTAACATAGATAACGTGTTTGGTGAATATTTCTGCGACTGGAGATCGAATGGTTTTTCCAATATAAACAAGCGTTCAACGTCAATTAACCTGTTAATCGATCAATTTCATGCATGTTTTCCAGATCTTTGTTCTTCAATTGTCCGTTAATTTGTACAAGGTATTAATTATTAGTTTTAGATATAATCAGGAAAGGAATTCCATAAAGGCACAAATATCAATTTAATATAGAGATTGTATATGTATGTAGAATGTTTCACAATAACTAATTTTAATAGGAAACGAAAAAAGATATTGCACATCTGTAATATTGCAATTTACTAGAAATTGAAAGGTTCGTGTAAGAGCAGATCATGAGAATGGTCAGTGGCGTAGCCACGGGGTGAATCGGATTCAATGTTCTAGTGTGTTTTCAACTCGAATTTATTTGATCAATCTGTAGAAAAAGAAAGTTTATCCACGACTATTTTATAATATGCCCGTTATACTTCTGTTTGCTCTCCCATAATAATACCCATTTATCACTAGTAAATAATGAGTCTATATTCACTGCTGTCAGATGCTTCATGGATTTAGCTGTAATATTACAATTTTAAAACTGATATTTCTTCAGTGTTTTAGAAATCCCCAACAAAACCAATTTGGGTGGAAATATCTTTTAAATAGAGGGCTGAATCTATTTTAATGGTGGTATTCTGCTTTTCATCTGAAAGTTACGATACTGTAGCGTACGACTGATCTTTAACTGGCCGACTTACAGATTCGTAAATAATGCAATTCTGGAAGGGTTTCCGTAACTTTCTTATTAACAGTGTCACTTTAGAACTACTTATCGAAAAACATAACCTTCAATCGTAAGATTTGAACATGTAACTTCATGTATTATGAGTAGTAGGTAAATGGTTTTGATTTGGATTTGAGAATAGATTTATCTGAATGTAGTTTGCGTTTGTTTCTTTAGTCTAATAAATTGGAAACAGGAAAGAAAAAATTCTTGACTGTAGATCATTCATTTAGTTATAGTACACTGGTTCTTCAATCTGAACATGTTCACAAACTGGGCATTCGGCATTTCTTCAATCTGAACATTTTCTGGGCATCCGGCATTTCAAATGGATTCATTTGATCACGCAACCTTTTCCTTCCAATTCTCATAAAGTTCCTACTTTAAAAAGAATGATTTTCAGGTCATGTATATTATTGAACAATGTTTTACCTGTTATAATTTTCTTCCGATAACAATCCAATAAACAAAGCTATATTATTTTTATTCATCATGAATTTCTTATATTAAAACGTTGGTGTTCGTCCTAAAATAAACAAACTATTCAACGTAACCTCACAATATGTCATTCGATAATGCTTCCGATCACCCGTCGAGTACTCGTAAATATTCAACGATTTCTGTAAGCTACAGATGCCTCAAAGAAGTCCAGAATTGCTATTTCCTATAAGCTTATAAAAAGTTACAGATTGGTTTACATATGAAAGCAGAAGATTAGATTTGGATGAAAATCTTTACAAAGTTATGCAAAAGCAGTACTACTCGGTACTGCTAGAACGGTAAGGAAGTTTGTAGGTCACGATGGACACCAGGAACAACCATGGAGGAAAACAGCGCAAGACCGACTGCCAGGACATCAACCGAGAAATCCAGGACCAAACAACGAAGGACGAACAACACAGAACCCAGGAGAATAAGGACACCGAAGATCCTTGCTATCAAGGATGAGTGAATGTTCCTTTTAGCAAGGAGAGTGTCGATCGCTAGGAGTGTGAGAAATCACACCCTTTCTACGCTAATAGACTCAAGTCTATAATAATAATAATTTCAAAAACCCAACAAGAGTAATCTATACTAATATTATAAAGAGGAAAGATTTGTATGTTTGTGGCGTTGATACGAGTTAACTCATAAGCTACTTGACCGATTTCAATAATTCTTTCGCCCTCAGAATGCTACACTATCCCTGAGAAACAGAGACTATACTTTTCACCCGAGAAAATTAAGGAAACCTACTATAACTTCAATGATAATAAATATATGTACCAAAATCAGCTATTTTCATGTGCGCTGCGAAAACTGTAAGACGTACATGGAAACAATGTATACCGGAAATGTACCTCTTCAATAGTTCTACAAAAAGTCCGCGACAGCATATATCTATCTTTCAAGGTTTACTCGGTATTACCTTTTAAGGTATCCAAATGTTTCTAAAAATTATGCATTATTTGGGAGTATTTTTTATGAATATGAATATGAATTTAATTGGATAAGGATCAATAATCCTTATCCAATTAAATACGTCGTTCATACCCAGTATTTAGTTTAGGACGAAATTGTCTCTTACATCATTCAATTATGATGAATACATCAAAAGATATGGCAGGTTGAAGATGAAATCGCACCAAAATGCGTCTCCGAGATAGGCACTAGGCGGGTAGGAGAAGGAACCGAAGTGTGAGGGATGTATGAATGTATTTTGGATTGCCTGATGCCCGTATGTTTATGATCATAAATCAGATCAACAGATGGCGCTGTAGTCGTTATTTAGGTTAAGTATTCATCTTTTCTGCAACTAAACGGCTGGATCGAATTGAATGAATTTTTGTGTGTACAGAACAACGTCTGTTGGGTCTGCTAGTAATAATAATAAACAGACCCCAACACTGTTTTATTTGAACTGATTTTTGAGTCCATAGATCGAACTCAACCATTTATTGCTCGAAAACCTTAAATCACATCCATAAAAACACTTTTTAATACCAATCACGTTTGAACACCCAATAAACGCATCATAAAACCGCATAAAAAAGATGATATCGACCCTCCTACGCCACTGGATGACGAACAACTCCTGCTGACCATATAATAGGATGAAATCTATCGATCCGTCAGCTCTAGAGAGATAGATTCCACTCTTATTGTGAAAGTGCTAAGACCATACACTCTGTGACCTCTAGCCTTTGGCCATCGACTCTGTGATCTACCACAGACTATCCGTCCGAGATGGCCTTTTATTTCTCGACTATTAGAATTATTGAGAAATGCCTGGACTCGCTCTGACGATATGAAATAATCAAAGCGATAAATTCAATTGCGGTTTTGCAATCCCAAAAATTGTACAACGGTCTTGTTAGTTAGCTCTCGGATTTTCTGTGGTAAATGCAACTAAAGGGTTTTCCAATATGAGGTGTTATTTTGAATAGCCCGCTATTTCGGTAGTTGTCACGTTTGATACTGTCATTTTTTGACATTTGACAAGTAGAAAATACGCCATTAATAAATATCGAGCGATATACGCTTCAAGAACGCATTGAAATTATTGAAATTTACTACATTTTTGGGTCGTCGTGAAGCACCTTGTCGCACCGCAATAAAGAAATTGTTGGAAACATTCGAGCTGTTGGGACAAGTTAGTGATGTGCACGTCGCTCAAGAACAGCCGAGAAAATTGCTGCTGTAAACGAAAGTGTTGAAGAAAACCCAGGTTTGTCCATTCCTCAAACGTCATTACACCGTATTTTGCATAAAGATTTGGGTCTTAAGGCTTATAAAGTTCAGTTAACACAAGAACTCAAGCCGGCCGATCATCAACAACGTCGTGTCTTTGCTGATTGTGGTCGTTAAAAAGGTATGAAAATGATCCGGAACTCCATCGAAAAATCATCTTGAGTGATGAGGCCCATTTCCACCTCAGTGGCTTCGTCAACAAGCAAAATTGTCGCATCTGGAGTTCGGAAAACCTAAAAGTTATTGGTGAAAAGCCTCTCTATCCTCAACGTGTGACTTATTGGTGCGGTTTATGTCCGGCGGAGTCATTGGACCTTACTTTTTCGAAAATGAGGCTGGAGCAATAGTTACAGTGAATGGATTGCGCTATCGAGAGATGATGATTATTTATGGCCGAAATTGGATAGTATTGATCTGGACAACGTTTACTTTAAACAAAACGGCACCATGTGCCACACAAGCAACGAAACCATTGATCTTTTGCGGGAAAAGTTTTCGGACCGTGTTATCTCTCGAAGAGATGATCACAATTGATTACCAAGATCTTGCGATTTAACACCTTGCGACTACTTCCATTAGGGCCACGTGAAAGAGAAGGTCTATGCCAATAGCACAAGAACTTTAACTCGGAAAAATTTTGACCAGAAAAATTTTTGCCAAAAATATTTCAACCCAAAAAATTTTGACTCAGAAAAACTTTTTGTCGAAGTGGCGAAGTGCCGAAGTAGCTAAGTGGCGAAGTGTCGAAGTATCGGAGTGCCGAAGTGTCGAAGTGCTGAAGTGCCGAAGTGTCGAAGTGCCGAAGTGCCGAAGTGTCGAAGTGCCGAAGTGTCGAAGTGACGGAGTGCCGAAGTGTCGAAGTGCCGAAGTGTCAAAGTGCCGAAGTGTCAAAGTGCCGAAGTGTCGAAGTGGCAAAGTGCCGAAGTGCTGAAGTGCCGAAGAGCCGAAGTGTCGAAGTGCCGAAGTGGCAAAGTGCCGAAGTGTCGAAGTGCCGAAGTGGCATAGAGCCGAAGTGCCGAAGTGTCGAAGTGCCGAAGTGGCGAGGTGTCGAAGTGCCGAAGTGTCGAAGTGGCGAAGTGCCGAAGTGCCGAAGTGCCGAAGTGTCAAAGTGCCGAAGTGTCGAAGTGCCGAAGTGTCGAAGTGCCGAAGTATCGGAGTGCCGAAGTGTCGAAGTGCTGAAGTGCCGAAGTGTCGAAGTGTCGAAGTGCCGAAGTGCCGAAGTGGCGAAGTGTCGAAGTGCCGAAGTGCCGAAGTGGCGAAGTGCCGAAGTGTCAAAGTGCCGAAGTGTCGAAGTGCCGAAGTATCGGAGTGCCGAAGTGTCGAAGTGCTGAAGTGCCGAAGTGCCGAAGTGCCGAAGTGGCGAAGTGTCGAAGTGACTGAGTGCCGAAGTGTCAAAGTGTCGAAGTGCCGAAGTGGCGAAGTGGCGAAGTGGCAAAGTGCCGAAGTCCTTAAGTGTCGAAGTACCGAAGTGGCAAAGTGTCGAAGTGCCGAAGTGTCAAAGTGCCGAAGTGTCGAAGTGCTGAAGTGCCGAAGTGTCGAAGTGCCGAAGTGTCGAAGTGCTGAAGTGCCGAAGTGTCGAAGTGCCGAAGTGCCGAAGTGGCGAAGTGTCGAAGTGTCGAAGTGACGGAGTGCCGAAGTGTCAAAGTGTCGAAGTGCCGAAGTGTCAAAGTGCCGAAATGGCGAAGTGGCAAAGTGCCGAAGTGCTGAAGTCCTTAAGTGTCGAAGTACCGAAGTGGCAAAGTGTCGAAGTGCCGAAGTGTCAAAGTGCCGAAGTAGCAAAGTGCCGAAGTGTCGAAGTGCCGAAGTGACATAGTGCCGAAGTGTCGAAGTGCCGAAGTGGCGAAGTGTCGAAGTGCCGAAGTGTCGAAGTGCTGAAGTGCCGAAGTGTCGAAGTGCCGAAGTGTCGAAGTGCCGAAGTGTCGAAGTGCCGAAGTGTCAAAGTGCCGAAGTGTCGAAGTGCCGAAGTATCGGAGTGCCGAAGTGTCGAAGTGCTGAAGTGCCGAAGTGCCGAAGTGTCGAAGTGCCGAAGTGCCGAAGTGGCGAAGTGTCGAAGTGTCGAAGTGACGGAGTGCCGAAGTGTCAAAGTGTCGAAGTGCCGAAGTGTCAAAGTGCCGAAATGGCGAAGTGGCAAAGTGCCGAAGTGCTGAAGTCCTTAAGTGTCGAAGTACCGAAGTGGCAAAGTGTCGAAGTGCCGAAGTGTCAAAGTTTCGAAGTGCCGAAGTGTCAAAGTGCCGAAGTGGCAAAGTGCCGAAGTGGCGAAGTGCCGAAGTGTCAAAGTGCCGAAGTGTCGAAGTGCCGAAGTGGCGAAGTGTCGAAGTGCCGAAGTGGCGAAGTGCCGAAGTGTCGAAGTGCCGAAGTGGCGAAGTGTCGAAGTGCCGAAGTGTCGAAGTGGCGAAGTGCCGAAGTGTCGAAGTGCCGAAGTGTCGAAGTGCCGAAGTGTCGAAGTGCCGAAGTGGCAAAGTGTCGAAGTGCCGAAGTGTCGAAGTGGCGAAGTGTCGAAGTGGCGAAGTGCCGAAGTGTCGAAGTGTCAAGGCCGAAGTGTCGAAGTGCCGAAGTGGCAAAGTGTCGAAGTGCCGAAGTGTCGAAGTGCCGAAGTGTCAAAGTGTCGAAGTGCCGAAGTGTCAAAGTGCCGAAGTGGCGAAGTGGCGAAGTGGCAAAGTGCCGAAGTCCTTAAGTGTCGAAGTACCGAAGTGGCAAAGTGTCGAAGTGCCGAAGTGCCGAAGTGTCGAAGAGCCGAAGTGTCGAAGTGCCGAAGTGGCAGAGTGCCGAAGTGTCGAAGTGCCGAAGTGACATAGTGCCGAAGTGTCGAAGTGCCGAAGTGGCGAAGTGTCGAAGTGGCGAAGTGTCGAAGTGCCGAAATGGCGAAGTGGCAAAGTGCCGAAGTGCTGAAGTCCTTAAGTGTCGAAGTACCGAAGTGGCAAAGTGTCGAAGTGCCGAAGTGTCAAAGTTTCGAAGTGCCGAAGTGTCAAAGTGCCGAAGTGGCAAAGTGCCGAAGTGTCGAAGTGCCGAAGTGACATAGTGCCGAAGTGTCGAAGTGCCGAAGTGGCGAAGTGTCGAAGTGCCGAAGTGTCGAAGTGTCGAAGTGCCGAAGTGTCGAAGTGACGAAGTGCCGAAGTGCCGAAGTGTCGAAGTGCCGAAGTGTCGAAGTGCCAAAGTGCCGAAGTGTCGAAGTGCCGAAGTGTCGAAGTGCCGAAGTGTCGAAGTGCCGAAGTGTCGAAGTGCCGAAGTGGCAAAGTGTCGAAGTGCCGAAGTGTCGAAGTGTCGAAGTGGCGAAGTGTCGAAGTGTCGAAGTGCCGAAGTGTCAAGGGCCGAAGTGTCGAAGTGCCGAAGTGGCAAAGTGTCGAAGTGCCGAAGTGTCGAAGTGCCGAAGTGTCAAAGTGCCGAAGTGCCGAAGTGTCGAAGTGCCGAAGTGGCAAAGTGTCGGAGTGCCGAAGTGCCGAAGTGTCGAAGTGCCAAAGAGCCGGAAAAATTTTGATTGAGAAAAATTTTGGCCGGAAAATTTTAGCCAGCAAAATTTTGGCCGGAAAAATTTCGGCCAGAAAAATTTTGGACGGAAAAATTTCGACTCAGAAAAATTTCGGCCCGAAAAATTTTGTCCGGAAAAATTCTAACCGGAAAAATTTCGACTCGGAAAAATTTTCCTGTCTCATTTTCGGCTCAAAACTCGAAAATTGCAGACATTCGGACAAAACGATATAGCAGTCGTTCAAGTAGAACGAGCGCTCAAAAAATAATCATTCGTCAATTAAACATCAAGAACTGCCTAAACTCTACAGGCTGACTCATTTGAAAGTGTCCACCCTCAATAACTCAACAATTAATTAAAATTTGTGAATACACTCATACAGGTCGATTTTCTATGACATGATGTGGAATACAACACTTATTTCTATTAGCAAACCCCTGGATATGGTTGCAACTATATTATATGTTCTGTGGTTGCAACCCCATCAGAAATTTGAATAGGGAATATGGATAGATTTGTAGCACAATTGTATGCATGGATTCATATTTGTATGAACCTGCGGTTTGTGTTGTATAAAATGAATATTTCATTATGTTTTATCGGTATAATAATTCTATAACAACATTTGTGAACTATTCACTTTCACACTTTTGAATGAGACACCCTGTAGAGTAGCGCCAAATAAAGCAACTAATCTCAAAACCGTTTTAAGTGGATCAAAATAAAAAATTTCCTCAACAAGTTAAGAATATGTCGTTATAATCTGAATTCTCATAGAAAATGGCCATCAGAGATTCTAAATAAGGTAGAAGTGAATGTTTCATAATAAATCATTAAAACAAGAACTAGAAGACTCCAGAAACAATGTCGTAATCGACGAAGATGTGAACTGTTTACGCGGAGTATATTATGGTATATAGTGAGTTTGGAGTAATCATTTCATGTAATTAATCTTTTATTTTGAATAATATCCCTTACTTTTTTAAGCGGTCGTTCTCCTTAAACAAGTGCTATATCGTTTTGCCCAAATGTATGTAATTTTCGAATTCTGAGCCGAAAATGGTCTCAAACGATAGGGTTAGACTCCTGATGATGAATTCGTGGTCAAATTCAATTCTGTCCGTGGGACCGTACGGCCGTTAGCACAATAACTTTGGAAGGGATTATCATAGAGACTTGAAATTTTCAGGGTGAGTTCGGTTCCCAAATGGCTCGGTTAAGTTCGTTAACCAGGCAAATCGTACAGGATGTTCCATAAAATATAACCATACAAAATTTTTGTATGTCATCAATATCTAAGACAAAACGAAACCCATCGAAATGAAATGTTGCGGCCATATGTAAGATGCTCATTATAACCCTCATGCAACATTTTGTGACCATACTGTAAACAGAACCATAGAAAATTCAATTGGAATATTGAAAAGAAGACCGCCTCGGTGGCTGTAAGGACATGGTGCTTGCCTACAAGCCGTAGGTCTGGGTTCGAATCCCGGCGTGGGTATGGATGTTTGTGTATGTCCAGTATGTCTAAGAACAAAAATTGTCAGAGTGATATGTAAGATGTGTATGAGAGTCTCAGTGTTGAAATTGAAAAACAGTTAATGATAGTTTCGTTGCCTCGATGGTCTGAGATACCAAGGGCATTGTGAAAGGATGTTGAATGAATGAATATTGAAAAGAAGAAACTTCATATTTCCATACAAAAATATCCGATTCGAATGAAATTTATTTTATAAATGAAGATTGATACACTGAATGTTCATGTAGAATTTTGTGGTCATAGTGTTAACAGAACGAGGAAAAATTCAATTGGAATGTTGAAAAGGAAGAATCTCTATATTTTCATAACAGGATAACCGATTCAACTGAACTTTATTTTGTGAATCAACCTTGATATACTAAATGTTCATGAAAAATTTCAAAAGGATCTCATCATCAGAACCATAGAATTAATTTTTTTAATTATTTATTTTTTACAGTTTTCATTTTTTTGAATAATTCCCAAAATATAATTCCGATTGTGCTGAGATTCTACATTCATATATTTGGTATCAATCTCAAATCCCATATAAAATTTCGAGGTAATAGTCTTATTGCTCCACCAAAGAACGAGCGCTCAAAAGCTCCTGTTCAGTGCTAAGAAGATGGTCCTCATTTTTTGCGAAAAAGTATTCACTAAAATTTATGATAACCCGATATAAACAAGGTTATAAATAGCTGTACCAGTTTTTCTCATAAAATTTCGATGGACGAATTGAAAATTACTCGAAAAAAGTACGGGGTCTTTATAAACGATTGTAACAGCGCAGTTGGCTTTGAATTATTTTCATTTTGCTGATTTTTATGCAAACTCAACACATTCATCTAATCTCTCTCTACATTTATTTCTATCAATCTTTGACATTGATAATTCAAGCCACATAATTCGTCACCCTAACCTGCGTAACAGAGAAATATAAATAAATAAATAATCCAAAGCCAACTGAGCTGTTACAATAATTTATAGAGACCCTGTATTATGATTCGGTTTTCTGGCTATAGTTTTTGATTGCACGAAGGAATTATGTACACGTATGTGCCTTTTTGAAAAGCTAACGAAACATGGAAGTTTTTCCTTACATTTTTACACAAAGTTCATTATACTTTTTGGATAATTCTCAATTCTCAAGTTTTATGAGGAAAACAGGTGCATCTAATTATGACCCTGTATGTCCCGAGTTAAAAAACATAGTCGAGATCACCAAAGTATTTCGCGCATGAGATGCAAACAGAATTTTTTCTACAAACGCTTAGCTTAATATGAAAAAAAGTATTGAACTGGTTTGAACTGATGTTTTTCCAATTAAGTAATTAGATACTATAACTATGGAAATATGTTGTCCCCTCTACGGCAGTGGATAGTCTTCCAACTCCCAAAACTAGGATATCACGGGCTGAATCTGACTTATCTGGTTTGGGAATAAATATTGGTTTTTGCACTGGCTGCACCATTAATGTTAACATTGTAAATAATAAATAAACTTAGGTAGTGTTAAATTTTCTCACAATTTATAAGCCTCAAAATTATTGTTATACATTAATAAATAAATGATTTCTTGGATTTTGCTTAATTGAGGAACATAAAGGTTGAAATTTAAAAATCCCATATAGTTTACATGCAGTGTGCGAAGTAAGTATTTCGCACACTACTTCGCGCACGGTGTCAGGAAAATGAAAAAAAGGGTCACTTCGCATATTCTTGCCAATGCGCGAACCTTGTCATTTTTTGACGTTTGTAGAAAAAAAACTTGAAAAATCAGCATATCTTTGTAACCATAGATTTTCGAACCATGTTTCACTAGACGCATTTTGTCGCAAATAACGGCTAGTAGGATAACGTTAAATTACCGAACACCCTGTATATTTCGAACAGGATCAATATACAATCTACAATTTCAAGTAATCGCTATTGTTCCATCACTTTCTCTTAACAAAAGAAGCGTTTTTTTGTAACAAGGTGAAGGTTTATAGACAGTCACGACTGTTAAATCCCAGATAAACCCAAATCGTGATTAGAACAAGATCTGAACGAGATTTAACAAGATACGGATTTCACGGAAATATATTGTGTTATTCGAATGAAAAAAACGTGAAATATTCATTCGCAACAAAAACAAGTCACGCTGTGCTTGCAAAATATTCTTTTCGAAAAATTCTCATCGAAATATACGACGTAAGATGTCAAATAGTTTCGTTAATCTATGACCTTCAGGGCCATAGATAATAGATTGTGAAAACATGCTTTTCAAGTGGAATTCAGTTGAGAGTAATAGTTACGAATGCGGAGAAGCAGAGGAGAGTATAGAACATCTGAGAAATAATTGATCAATATTTAAATTCCAGGATGGCTTTAGGGCAATATACATGAAGTTATAAAGTCGTTTTGAATTGGGTTGTTAATTTTAAATTGATATAAGAGAGTTTATTTTTGTGTTCCTTTTTTCTGCTTCGATTTTTTCGTTTCAGATTCAGAATTCCGAAGACATCTTGGAGAGGGTTATCGGTTAGATTAAGTAAAGAAATCATTCAATATACAAATAGTTTTTAAGGGTTATTTTGTAGGAACGGCGAGACAGGGTTTTTTTACTGGGGTTTTTCCCTGAGCTCTGGTATCATACGAAAAAATTGTATGGTACCCCGTTTTGTACTAACCTCAGTTAGGAATTTTTGTTTTATGGATTGTATTATGTTAACTCTTGATATCAAAAGAATATATACAGTGTGTATGGTCATGACTTAGCGATAATTTAAGGGCATCAAATATGCCTAATTTTATCGACAAAAACATCCATATTGGGGAGTTTACCCCCACAGTTTCAGAGAAGCTCCCTTTTGAAATTTACTTTTTTATTTGAATTGACCCTTCGTAATAATATCGATATCTTTGGACATAAAAGTCCTACAGATGTGAAAAAAATGTTTTTTGAAAGATGATACTACCGCCTTTCATTAAAGTGGAACAATATGAAAACATAGGTATAACTTTAAAATGCTATAAAAAAAATTCTTTAAAAAAATTTTAGTAAAAAATTTATTGATTTTCTTAGTAAATTTACAATAGTACAAGAACTATCACATTGAATATAATTTTTTCTCAATGAGCTAACACGCAAGGATATTAGCTACAAAACGATACCAACATAATTTCTGTAAGTTACATATTTAGAAATAAGTAATTGCTGTTCGAACATGACCCTTATGAAAATTGAAAAAATAAAAAAAAAACCCAGTACTGTACTTTCGATAATTTTCAATGATCAAACAAACAAATAAATCATAAAAATTGCTCGAAATGGCCGCCTCTGCTCTGTAGACAGGCAGTGGCCTTCATGACGACCTGTCTTGTGTCTTTTGCTCTCGTAGTTATCATGTTTGAGCAGCAATAACTCTCAAATTATGTAACTTACAGATATGATGTGAGTGTTGTTCTGTAGCTAATATCCTTGCGTGTTGAATCATTGAAAAAAAATTATACTTCAATGTGCTATTTCTTGAACTATTGCGGATTTACTAAGAAAATCAGTACATATTTTTACTAAAACTTTTTCAAAGATTTTTTATGGCGTTTTCAAGTTAAATGTTTTTATATTGTTATACTTCAATGAAAGGTGGTGGTATCATCTTTCAAAAAACATTTTTTTCACATCTGTAAGACCTTTATGTCATAAGAAATCGATATTATTTGAAAGGGTCAACGAAAATAAAAAAGTAAATTTAAAACGGGGGTTACTCCAAAACTAAGGGGGTAAACTTTCAAGTTTGGGTGTATTTGTCGATAATATTAGGTATATTTGATGCGCTTAAATTATCGCTAAGTCATGACCAAACACACTGTATATAGAGCCATAGATCTTCTGCACAGTATTCACAGAGTATTAATCGCATTTGCTTTATCTAATGAACTTGTTATTTTAGATATTCAGTTTGAATTATTTATTTCTAGATTAAAATGAACAGAAAACCATAATATAACCGTAAGGTCACTTCAAAATTCATTGAATATTATAAATTTTGCTTGCATTGCAATTCTGATATTAAAAAACCTCGTCAGAAAAAGTGTCAACATATTAAATATACATTTTATTTGTCCATTCTTCAAGAATAATAATACAAAATTGAAACAAAACTAAGCACCAACACAAAGACAAGTTGTATAATGTAAACATTATACAGTAGAACTTCCCTATAACGAACTTCTGTATAACAAATTTCTCTTTATAACGAATTTCATACAAGACATTGCACCTTGAATCCAATTCTATGTTAAAAATTCCCTCTAAAACAAAGTAAATTCTCTCAACAATGAAATATTCAAAGAACATCACTCTTTGAATGGGTATTGGTAAGAAGGTGTAAGGGTGGGTTTTTTCCGAAATTTTTCCAGACGTACGTAATAAATCCTGACTTTAAACTAAATCAATACGGCGGGCAGAGAGATCTTCCTGAAACAGTTTTAAATACACCCCTGGCTGTTTGGTTTCAATCTAACCATTACGCTAGTGTGAAAAGTTGTTGGAAAATGTCTGAAACGAAGTGCTTAACTTTGAATGATAAACTTAAATTTATCAGACTGCGACATTGCCGACTATAGAAACAAATTTTCTGTATAACGAAATTTCTTTATAACGATTTTTTTTGCGGATTTAGCGCTTTCGTTATAGGGAACTTCAACTGTACACTGTACTATAAATAGAAAATATTTCCTAGAAAACATAACTTTATTGGAATGAAATAGCAATCAAATTACTGTGTCGTTTTCTCCTTATAAGTAACCAGCCCTTTCGAAATCAAATCAGGAATTTCAACTGCCAACCACGGTCCCAACTGAAACAAAAGACGATCAAGAAAAATCTTCCAATATAAAACTCGTAAATACTGTTTGAATAATGCTAAATTGTCAGAAAGTACTTGATATACATACACCTAAAGCCATAGCATGTCCTATACCAAATTTTGGTACATTTCTAGCCCATAACGGTTTAAAATGATCACTTAAGCATATCTTTCCCCTCTGAACATTTTCACAGTTTTTCCGTCTAATTCTGGCAACGCTATCTCAGGAGCTGTTGTAGGATACATCACAGGAATCTAAAATATCAAATTACACTCAAAACAAGCACATATGCTACTTTTCTGAACTTACGTCAAATTCAACATCAAACTCATATTTTAGTTGATCGTGGAAGTACCAACATTTTCCAAACCACTTGGTTCCTTCTTTATTCGATTCCAATCTGAACCAATCGTTGTCAGCGTCCTTATTGTTTTGTACATACTGAAATCAGAAAACATATGGATTTGGAATTCAAGGACTTAGCAAAATTGTTTTACCTTGATTAGGGATTGATATTCTTCTTTTAAACGTTCAACCCATAATTCTTTATCTCTAGGACCTGCTTTTGTTCTCAGCAAAGGGATGCTACTTAGAGTTTTCTTGGTACTTTCGTCCACCATGTCGATATTTAGTTTTTCATCACAACATTTAATAAGGAAAAATAATTAGGTTGAAGTTGATGACCTTGAAAATTCAACATGTGGAGGAACCATAGAAATATTGAAACAAGAATATTAAAGTTCTATGACGGAACACTGAACAAAAATTTCATAATATTCTGTAGACGTCAAGATACCTAACCTCAAATAAAAACAAATGGGAAAATTCTCATAAGACTTGAAAAATGTTATCGTTAACACAAAGAATTTCCTTATCACCCCTGATTAAATCATGGAAAGAACCAGTGCAATGTGTTTTAAGCCGAAACTTCGCGGCCAGAAGAGGTACAAGAGAAAGAAAGAACAAAAAAAAGGTTAAAGTAGTAGTTGAAAAAGTAGGCTTCATTCCTCACAAGCTAAGAAACCGGGAAAAGATGATGATAGGAAGACAATCGAAAAAAATAGACGATTCCTGGATGCGACCAACGCCCATCGACGAAATTTACTGCACTAAATATTTCAAATGGAAGGTATATTCCTTCGAAGAAGCTATCAAGTGTCATCGTGAGACCCACCATCCAGATATGTACAACGCACCAGGTGCTCCTGTACAAGCAATAATTGAACTTATATGCAAGGCGAAAAAAAGACGAAATTCGTTGATAATTTCAACAGAATATGCGCTATCAAACATTATTTTCCACACAACGAAGAACGACCAATAGTAGCATTTGCTAAAGACGTTGAAGCCCAAAACGCAGCAAAAGAAGCTGGGGCCCTTCTTGTTGGGGGCGTAGATTTAATTAAAAACATTCAGAATGGAAAGGTCGTTTTAACAGACTATGAATATGTCGTTTCTCACCCAGATATCCTACATGAGTTGAGTTCGTTAAGAGGTTTGATGAAAAAAAAGTATCCTGCATACAAAGCAGGTACTATCGATATCAGTTTGGACGATGTTGTTAAAAGATTTTTGTATGGTATCAATTATAAGGCTGTTAAAGACGATTTTGAGAAAGATTTTGGTATTATCGAAGCTGATATTGGAACGTTAGATATGGATCCGAAGCATTTAGAGGAAAATTTTGAATGCCTGGTTAACGACGTTATGGTAATGAAGCCGAAGAGAAGTGGTGATTTCATTCTGAGAACCCTTATCAAGAGTCCACCTTCTCAAGAAATATTTAAAATTGCTTTCAGTCAGTATCTACCGAAAACGGATACACAAAAGAAAGAAAAAATAGAAGATGAAAAAGAAGTGGAGGAAGTTGATCAACGACTAGTCCTTTAAGTTTTATTGTAATTATATTGTATTAAAAGTCTTATAAGTATGACTTGCTTCTGTTCATCGAATAAGCAGAGTGTAAATTACACCTTACAAATGTTAAACAGGTGAGATTTTAATATATGGGTTGGCTTCACAAAAAATTTCAATAGATTTTAAGAAAGTCTAAACAGGTGCTTTTGAGCGCTAGTTTATTGGTGGAGCAATAAAGCTATTACCTCCAAATTCTGAATCGGACTTGAGATTGATACTAAATATATACAGGGTGTCCCAAAACTCGAAGTCAACCCGGAACCGGGTGAAACGGCAAGTAATGCTGGTTGTCAGAAAAATATAAAAAAAAATCTAAGTTGCATGATTTTAAATAATGAGCATTTAAAAAACACGCAAAATTCCACACCCTGTGACATTCTTTTCGCTCCTGTTGCCACAAATATCAACTTTTACCAACTTTTTTTTTGCTGTGTAACCTTGAATAATGCTTGTCTAAAACTGTAATCAAAATTTTGATACCAGCTGCTCTAGGTTTCATAAAAATAGGGCTTGCTTCTCAGAAAATTCAAAATAAACAATTGCCTAGTTTCAACTGACTGTATTGAAAAAAAATGTACTACGCAAGTTCGGCATGTTTTGTCAAAAATTGGCGCATTTAGTAAGGATTCCAAAATGGTATAATACTTGTTAAATTGTAGCTTCCGTAGTTCAAATTTATTTTCGATTGCCTTTGAATACACTTTTTCTTAAACTGCTTTCCAGTAAAAAAGTCCAATGGATTCAAGTCCGGTGAACGGGCCGGCCACGAGATTGTACCAGAATGTCCGATCCATCTTCCGGAAAAAAATGTTACCAGAAAAAAAATTCCAGAGAATTTTCTCCGGAAAAATTTTGTTCTGGAAAAATCATTTTCTCTGGAAATTTTTTTTTCTGGAATCATTTTTCCCGGAAGATGGATCGGACGTTCTGATCCAATCTGGTGGCCGGCCCATTCACCGGACTTGAATCCATTGGACTTTTTTACTGGGAAGCAGTTCAAGAAAAAGTGTATTCACAGGCAATCGAAAGCAAATTTGAACTACGGTAGCTACAGTTCACCAAGAATTATACCATTTTGGAATCCTTACTAAATGCGCCAACTTTTGACAAAACATGCCGAACTTGCGTAGTACATTTTTTTTTCGATACAGTCAGTTGAAACTAGGCAATTGTTTATTTTGAATTTTCTGAGAAGCAAGCCCTATTTTTATGAAACCTAGAGCAGCTGGTATCAAAATTTTGATTACAGTTTAGACAAGCATTATTCAAGGTTACACAGCAAAAAAAAAGTTGGTAAAAGTTGATATTTGTGGCAACAGGAGCGAAAAGACTGTCACAGGGTGTGGAATTTTGCGTGTTTTTTTAAATGCCCATTATTTTAAAATCATGCAACTTAGATTTTTTTTTATATTTTTCTGACAACCAGCATTACTTGCCTTTTCTTTAAATATTATGAATCGCCATACTTTATAGAACACCCTGTACGATTTGGCTGGTTAACGAACTTAACCAAGCCATTTAGAACCCGAACTCATCCTGAAAATTTCAAAGTCTCTAGGACAATCCCTTCAAAAGTTATCGTGCTAACAGACGGCCCCACGAACAGAATTTAATTCAAGATTTACAGACATTTGGGCACAACGATAATGCACTCGTTTACGTAGAACGAGCGCTCGAAAATACACTCATGCAGGAAATTGAATTGCTTTTCCAAGAAGGTGCTGCTCGACCCCTTTTCCCTATTCAAAAATGAGAGCGGTTAGGGTTGCGGCTAGAGGGGTAGAGATATCTAACTCATTTGAACGCCCTTATTTGTCCCCCTTTCGAAAATATTTGACATGTCGTTTAATTAGAACGACGGCTCAAAAATATACTTGAATTATAAACGAAAAATGTGAAATATACCTTCTAAATGTTAAATAGTTGATGATTTCAATATTAGACTTGGCTGAATAGAAACTGTCAGTAAATTTTAAGAAGAAACAAGAAGTTGGTTTTCTAGATTTTTATTTAATTTTTAATAAAAGATCACAATATTTATCTATATGCTAAAAATTTCTTTTCAAGATGAATGTGAACGACGTGAAAATGGGGATGAATTCCTATAATTAACAATAAAACTATCCATTTGCTCTCATGATGAAATAATTGTAAGATACACAATAAGCACTCCCATTATCTTAATTTTCAACTCCACATTCAATGTTAAATGCTACTGGGGACCGATACGTGCAGGATCACCAAGAATTGCAATGTAAATCTAGCTAAATAAACACTGAACAATATCGAAAATAATTCTAACTAAATAATATTACATAATTATGTATTCACAGTATAACGATTATGCTCTTTTCTAATAGTACCAAAGTGTAACTCTGACCCTCAAACCTATAGATGTAAAATAATAATAATTATTATATTAAAATACTATTGATTTGCATCAAGTTAATTATATTGTTATCGTGTTTATCAATAGAATATTACATTTAACATTGTGATAGAAGTTTTAGTATTCAGATCCATAGACATTTTCGTCGGAATAGGCGATATATAAAAAGAAATCCTCCTCGTGATGCTCCTGAAAACAACACTACAGTTATTCTGACTCAAACGTTACAAACATAAATCAATTTCATGCGGATAACCAGTAATAACTGGGTTATCATTGGTTCAGCCCTTGGTTATTCCCTTTTTGTCCTAGAACGAATAACTGGCCCTCGGCTCTCGTCGCTTGAATGCGGTTTTAGGCCAAGCAATAGAGGTTTTTTTACGTGACAAAATACTACCTGAAATCTGACTGTGCAGTCATGCAATAGGTAGTTTTTACGTGTTTTTTATGATAAATTCCACTCCTGAATCGTCTCAGGTTTTTTTTGAGAAGCGAAAAATAGCCAAAAAATCCAAAATTTTGCTTGTTCGCTTATAAAACGTGAAGTATTGAACTGATCGAAAAGCTGTTAAGGCACTTTTTGTAGAGAATTCAAAAACAAAACAAAAATGAGAGGTGACACGTCTCAAGCGGATAATTAGTTTCCGAGAAAAGTCCAAAAAACTGGAAAAAAACATCAATTTTTCGAAAATTCATAACTTGGTCAATTTCTGAGATGAACCGTAGTTGCTCTGAATTTAAGTAGTAATTAACATATACTTTATTGGTGCACAATTAAAAAGCTGTCGGATAAATAGTTTTTGCACAATCGCTTTTCAAGAAGGTCGTGATACTCGGCTACTTGTCGGATTTGAATTTCACAAAAAGCATTTTAAAGAAGAAATAAAATTCTTCAAATCGTTTATTTTCTCGATACCGACCGATAATGTTTAGTGGGTGAAAAACGGCGTCAAACAGGAGCAAAAAGGCTCGATTGCATCAAACTAGTCGCGGAGTGGGAGTCGCCCGGTACGCGACGCGCGAAAGATACAAGGTATACAGTTTTCCCCTCGCGTAGCGGGCGACTCCCACTCCGCGACTAGTTTGAAGCAATCGAGCCTTTTTGCTCCTGTTTGACGCCGTTTTTCACCCACTAAACATTATCGGTCGGTATCGAGAAAATAAACGATTTGAAGAATTTTATTTCTTCTTTAAAATGCTTTTTGTAAAATTCAAATCCGACAAGTAGCCGAGAATCACGACCTTCTTGAAAAAAGTACGTCGAATTCGGAAAACTGCGATTGTGCAAAATTATTTATCCGACAGCTTTATAATTGTGCACCAACAAAGTATATGTTAATAACTACTTAAATACAGAGCAATTACGCTTCATCTCAGAAATTGACCAAGTTATGAATTTTCGAAAAATTGATGTTTTTTCCAGTTTTTTGAATATTTCTCGGAAACTAATTATCCGCTTGAGACGTGTCACCTCTCATTTTTTTTGTTTTTGAATTCTCTACAAAAAGTTCCTTAACAGCTTTTCGATCAGATCAATACTTCACGTTTTATAAGCGAAAAAGCAAAATTTTGGCTTTTTTTGGCTATTTTTCGCTTCTCAAAAAAAACCTAAGACGATTCAGGAGTGGAATTTATCACGAAAAACATGTGGAAACTACCTATTGCATGACTGCACAGTCAGATTTCAGGTAGTATTTTTGTCACGAAATCGACCTTTCTATAGCTCTATTGCTTGGTCTATTTCTGGTTAGTTGCCAATTGTCAATATTTATATTTTTTATGTTTTCTATACTAATATTAAGGCTCTAAAAGGAAGTATACCAGACAGCCATGCTGGGTCCAACCACAGACTCGAAAATTACAGAACAATTCGAATGAAATGAAATCTGTAATCAAATGAGGTTTTAATCCTGTAATGTTGGTGCATAACCCCGATAGATGGCGATGAAAATTTGCGAGTGATCTGTAATTTTCGAGTCTATGGTTGGACCCAGTCAGCCTGTCTGGCATACCTATCTTTCTAGTGCTCTACTTATAAGAGGAAAGATTTGTATAGTCCGTTCACGAAGGTTGAGTCGGCGGTTGGCCATGATAATTTGACATATTCCACTGTGTATATTAAATTTTAGGTTATGATGTTTATTGTTCTGTCAGATTGATACGCAATGTTGTCAATATTGCATAGAGTTGTCTGATAACTCGCAAGCTCGTCGGAAGAAGCCGGGTTCATTCGGCAACATTGAATTTATTTTACATAATGACAGCAAATACTGACAACTTCAGATAAATAAAGAAACGCCTACTATGTGCTCAACCTTTCGTGAACGGAGTATATGTTTGTGGCGTTGATACGAGTGAACCCATAAGCTACTAGACCGATTTCAATAATTCTTTCCCCCTCAGAATGCTACACTACCCCTGAGTAACATATAGTCCATTCACGAAAGGTTGAGCCGTCGGTTGGCCATGGAAATTTGGCATATTCCACTGTGTATATTAAAATTTTAGGTTATGTTCTTTATTTTCTTGTCAGATTGATACGCAATGTTGTCAATATTGCATAGAGTTGTCTGACAACTCGCAAGCTCGTCGGACGAGGCCGGGTACATTCGGCAACGTTGACTTTATTTTATGTTATGACAGCAAATGCTGCCAACTTCAGATAAATAAGAAGAAACGCCTACTATGCGCGCAACCTTTCGTGAACGGACTATAGGCTATAGTTTTCACCCGAGAAATGAAGGAAACCTACTATAACTTCAATGATTATAAATATGAGTACCAAAATCAGCCATGATCAGCTATTTTCAGGTGTGCTGCAAAAACCGTAAGACGTACATGGAAACAATGTATAGTCCGAGAGCTGGCACGAATTTTTGGGTAGGTATTTGAGGCAAGCTGAAAACTTGTCAGATGCCTCTCCTATTATATCCCAACTCGGGATTGCAGACCTGGCTGGTGAGTAGCGGGGCTAAATCAACCCCTACATTTTTAATGGCCTGGTAGGTAGAAAGCCCTACCGAAATGATCTGTCTTTTTGGGAATCTTATTTTTTTAGTTATAAGTAACACTCCATTAAAATTTCAAGCTGCCAAATAATTTTAATCGGGGTTTTAACATTGCCAGACGCGTGCAAAAATATTTTGCAGAAAATTATAAAAAAAGTTTTTGAGGCAGCTTGAAATTTTAATGGAGTGTTACTTATAACTAAAAAATAAGATTCCCAAAAAGACAGATCATTTCGGTAGGCTTTCTACCTGCCAGGCCTTTAAAAATGTAGGGGTTGATTTAGCCCCCTACTCTCCAGCCAGATCTGCAATCCCGAGTTGGGATATAATAGGAGAGGAATCTGACAAGTTTTCAGCTTGCCTCAAATACCTACCCAAAAAATTCGTGCCAGCTCTCCTACTAGTATGACGGAAATGTACCTCTTCAATAGTTCTACAAAAAGTCCGCGATAGCATATATCTATCTTTCAAGGTTTACTCGGTATCACCTTTTAAGGTATCCGAATGTTTCTCAAAATTATGCATTATTTGGGAGTATTTTTTTTATGAATAGGCTATTGATCCTTATCCAATTAAATCCGTCGTTCATACCCAGCATTTAATTTAGAACGAAATTGCCTTTTACATCATTCAATTATGATGAATACATCAAAAGATATGGCAGGTTGAAGATGAAATCGCATCAAAATGCGTCTCCGATGTAGACACTAGGCGGGTAGGAGAAGGTACCGAAGTGTGAGAGATGTATGAATGTATTTTGGATTGCCTAATGAACGTATGTTTATGATCACAAATCAGATCAACAGATGGCGCTGTAGTCGTTATCCAGGTTATTCATCTACTCTGCAACTAAAGGGCTAGATCGAATTGAATGAATTTTTGTGTAAACAGAAAAACGTCTGTTGGGTCTGCTAGTATGCAGTAACTACAAAATTCGATTTGCAAATGTAAATTATTATGCTTCAAGTTCAACTCCATGCATCTCAGAATATTAATGTTTGAAACGTGGATTCAATGTAACGATGACATATGTTTTTCAGAATGTTCCGCTTGACAAAAAAAGGTTTTTTGTTCTGACAGAAATGATTTGAAGAGAAAATATTACCGAAAAATATACAGGACAGTATCCAATAGATTTAAATTCACATGTATCGATATCGCTGTGGTATTGGCTACATCTCACACGTCACAGTAAAGTTTGCTATTAATAAACCTTTTTTTTGGAAAATTAAACACATATTCATAATTTTTTATAAACGTCGAGAGCTATTAATTGTAACACAAAGCTTTTCCCATTATCCAAGTAAAGAAAGAATGTTTTGTTATACTCAAACAATATCAGCAATCTTTAGAAGAACTTCGAAAAATTCTATTTTGAATAATATTAACAAGTCAGAAGCTTTTAGATGCGTTAATTTCCAGAACCTAACTAAGAGATTTCGTTAGATAAGTTTGATTCCTAAATGAATGAAACTAATCCGATAATTGGAATTGTTGAAATAGTTTTCTCGATATAAATCGTAACGTGGCTAAGCTCACGAATACATATCTTCTTCAAGTATGCTTCGTCAGTCAACAACTTTTGAAATTAGCCCCGTACAACCCTACATTTCTAATAACCAGAACTTTAACCCAGCTCTTGAGTCTGGTCATTTGCAGTTCAAATCAATAACCTCGAAGGGCTAATTCATGACGTCATTACTTCAAACCTAAAATAACCAAAACCACTTCAATGCAATTGGTTAACCAAAATGATAACCGGTTATCCGCTTGAAATTGATTATAAATTGGGGAGAAAAAGTGTCAACAAACCCATTAAAAAGAACAAAAAACAGATAAAAGACAATACAAACAAATCAAAATTGATAAAGTACAAAACTAACCTGATAGAGGGAACCCATGGTAGCTGAGGTTGGTGGAATAACATTATTTACAAAGAAAAATAGAGCATCTTCAGCCCTCAAATGAATTCTCTTTCTTATCAGAAAGTAGAATTGACCGACAGTAAGGTCTGACGGTACCAGGTACTTCTTTTTATCAAGTCGCCTATTCTCGCCTTTGGGGCCTTCTCAACAATCACCTGGCAAATAAAATCATAAAATAAAGAAGCGTGAAAAATTCCAACAATGCATGAAAAATCGCTACCTATTTATAACGAAAAATAAACATGGCGTGTGCAATGACTTTGTAAATATTATGAAATCGACGGTAATTATTACGTTACCTCGAAATATTTCGTGGGTGACAACCTGAATCAATAAAATGATTCTGATAGAGCTTCAGCCATGCAGAATCACGATTCCATTATTATTTCTTAAGAAAATAAGTGACCTTGGATATAATGGAGAATTTGACATTTATAAATAAAAACAATATCGTATTCGCAAAGGCGTTCAACAAAAGGACGATTTCGAAACAAACACACGTAATGTATTATTTTCATCCACACAAAGAACAAAAGAAAGTCCTTTGTTTGCGTTTCCAAAATATTGCGTATTTATACTCACAGGGACCCTGTCTGGATATTTCCTTCTGATCTTCTCACCCTCAGCTTTCCTCCTTTCGAAAGCATGTTCTTCCTTGTATTGGAACTTCATTTTTTTTTAAGCACCGAAATTTAATTTGATAAAGTGCTAACAAACTCTTGTGTTAACACCTGCAATATGTTTTTCTTTCTTGTTTCGTTCGGATGGAAAACAATCGATTGTGCGTCACAGATGACTATATTAATCAAGTTAATGTCAAAATTTTCCGATAAAATTTTAATTGGAACGGTTTCTAGCCGATTATACTCAAAAAACCTGCATTGAAAAAAAAATGCTGAATTTTTCGACTGAATATTGTTCATTTATGAAGATATTCCGAAGTATATAAAAAAAATAAAAACAAATTCTCCTTGATTTGGCTAATGTTCCCAACACCACAGAAAATTCGATATTTATCTTATCACACATAAAAGAAGAAAATATCACAATTTGTTGTCTTTGCTGTTACAATTTAAAGAATTAAAGCATCAAATATAAAAACCTCGATACGAAAATTCAAATATTTTCAAATTCTATCAGTCAAATAAATAAACCTAGCAAATTTCTCCACCTATTTTTATTGATCTATGGTTGAATATGTTTGTTTTGCTACTTTCATTACGATTCTGTGGTGCAAGCCAAATTTAGGTTGATACAATTTGTATGAGATTGTTTTAATACCGAACAATAAAAACGTATTGATTATCAACACCTGCAAGATTATTAACTTCTTATCGTTGCAAGCGTTCATTTCAACTACTTCGAGGTCTTTCATAAGTGTTTACATAATAAACAGTGTGATTCATCATGAGCAAGTCCGGCAAAAAAGATACATCGGCTACTGAAACAGAAGGAGAGTACCAGGTAGAGAAAATTCTTGATTCCAGGGTGAATTCTAACGGTGATAAGGAATATCTGATCAAATGGGCTGGGTACAGCGATTCAGACAACTCCTGGGAACCCTCGAAGAACATACAACAAGATCTTATACAGGTTTTCGAGGCAGATAAGAACAAGAAGAAAAGAAGCCAGGCGGGCAATGATGGTTCAAAGTCTCAGAAGAGAAAAACTGATGATAAAAAATCACACGGATTCGAAAGAGGTTTGGAGCCCGAAAAAATAATAGGAGCTACAGACAGCTCAGGTAAATTACAACCTAAAAAACCCTTATCAACACATTTATTCATTCAAATTTTTCAGGTCAACTCATGTTTCTAATGAAATGGGCCGGAGTTGATGAAGCTGATCTAGTTCCTTCGGAATTGGCTAACGTTAGGTGCCCCCAAGTGGTCATTAAGTTCTACGAAGAGAGACTAACCTGGCATTCAACACATCAGATGAAGCGAAATCAAAATAATTATGGTTTTTATTGTTTTTTTGGTTTCCCTTCAACCTCACATTTTTTTTATGTGGGCAATAACTGTAACGACTTTGGAAGATTTAAACACACTGTAAATTTTGTAAACTAAGGATCTCATAAGAATTTCTAGAGTGGGTATATGAATTTCAATACAAATTTATCAACGTGATTTATTTCAAGGGATAAACTTTTTTATGTAAGATATATGTACAAGTATTGAATTGTATTTTAGGTCTCTGATTTTATCAAAGTGTAAATATCCTGGACACTTATTACTTTAATAGATATATGCAATTTTGATAGAAAGATATTTAGTTTTTAGAAATACTAATGTAATACGATTTTTGTTTTACTTATTGACCAATTAAACAACTTTACATGTGTCTTTATTTGAATTGTTAAGTTTATTGCTTAGAACAAAGCAGAAGTTCTAAATCTTTTCGTCAGATGGATAATTCCCTTCGGAACCAAAAAAGATTCACAAACGTGACATGTATTTTGTTTCAAGATACTGAAACATTAGAAATCAGTTCAAATAAATTGATTTAAAAAGTAAAACCATAATTTATGAAGAAATAATTAACTTCTCAGATCAATAAAATTCATTTTGTTGATCTGAGACCAACTCCGAATTTGAAAAAGAAGAAATAAAAAGTCATATGCTCTTCTATAGCTGACCATGAAAATTTCAGCGTGCAAAAAAAGACCGCGTCTGAAAAGTTCTATGATCGCCTAAATATATCGAACGCCATTGTTTGTACTTTATCGATACAATTTAAAAATAATATCATTTGTTATTGGAAATTACTTAATGTTATACGTATTGTGATCCGAGAACATTCTCTTGAAGTATAACAAACAATTTCCATCATCACAAAATCCCTTTGGGTGAAGTTCAATCGCATAATACTTGGTTAAATAAGAAAAAGTGTTCGGCATTTCCCAAGTTTTTGGTTGTTCTGTTTATAATGAGCAGAAGTAAGGTGAGCAGTCCTGTTCCGGCAGCAGAAGAACCAAAAGAAGCCGAAGAATTCATCGTGGAAAAAATATTGGACAGTAGGATAAACTCAAAAGGTATTAAAGAGTATTTCCTAAAGTGGATAGGCTACGATGATAAAGACAATACATGGGAACCAGAAGAAAACCTAGATTGTCCAGAATTGATTCAAGCTTTTGAAGCGAGTCGAGGCTTGAAAAACAAAGAAAGGGAAAAGAAAAGAAAAAACGCTAGCACTCCTACACCAACAGAAGCGAAAGTCCCCAAGAAAAAGACCGACGAGAAGAAGCATGGCTTTGAAAGGGGTTTACAACCCGAGAAAATCATTGGTGCTACCGACAGTTCAGGTAAATAACTTTATTTCTATCAGAATCTGTATATGTATCAAAATAAATGTATGTTTAACATAATTTATCTATTTTAAGGCCAACTGATGTTTTTAATGAAGTGGGTTGGTACAGACGAAGCCGATTTAGTCCCAGCTAAACAGGCAAATGTAAAATGCCCCCAGGTAGTTATCAAATTTTACGAAGAACGTTTAACATGGCACTCTGGCCCGACTGACGAAGGAAAGGCGGAATAAGTTGTAGTATTAGGTGAAAATTAGATTTTTAAGGAGAAAATGTAAGTAAGTTGGTTTCTATAATACAACTTTAAAAAAGAGATGTTCTGATCTTTTGAAAAACCAGTGGAGGTGGATTTTTTTTTAACGATCAAGCAGATTTCGATGTTAATTTCGAATATTATGTTGTTAAAAGGGCACATCTCAATACGAATCGTTGATTTCTTTTTAAGTTGTTATTTTGAATATATTCGTGGATTTTAAAAGGTATTTCAATGTTAATCAAAACAATTTTATTTGTTTAAAAGAATTTATGTGGGAGTAGTATTCAAGAGAACGGAATTTTTTTTGCCTTTTTCGTGAAAAATTATGTTTGTACAGATAGAAATTGCATAATTGTAAAGGATTTCAAATCCCCTTCACAATGATTTTTATTTTCTATAATATACTTCTTATCAATTGACGTGTAAAATATGAAATTATAACTCGGTTTTTATCATTAATTTTTTGAGAGAATTGGGAAGTTTCGTATGTTTTGTCACTTATATTTTTATTATGTAATATTCATTCGCTAGAATATTACAAAAAGTAGGAATGCAGATAAGTTTAGAATTGTTATTTCTAATTCTATTTCTTTATCAACATTTGAAATCTCAATGGTATATAGAAACGAATGTTGAAGTTCTTATCAAACACAATGAAAAGTATTGCTTTAAAAGATATCATTCAAAGAAATTCCATTGTTTAAAGCTTGTGTTTATCAATATTTTTTATCAGACTTTTGTTTGGTTGATAGACATAACAAAACGAATTTAGTTCTACCAGGAAGTTAAAATAACTATTGTATAGGTGACAAAATTTAAGTGTTACTTCGTGTTTATAAAACATATTTTGTATATACCATAATTAACTTAATAAATGTTTTTTTTTTCATATTTTAATTTTATATTTTTCCCACCTCGATTGTAGAAAATATTATTTTGAATATTAAATATCACATCGTGTATTCTTGAACACATAATTCTTCCTTTTCAATAGCTGAAAATACAGGGTCTCTATAAATGATTGTAACAGAGAAGTTGGCTTTGGATTATTCTAATTTTGCCGCTTCATATGCAACCACAGAATTCTGTGATCATGCTATGCTCTGATTGGTTAGAGATTGGTATTCTGTAGCGGAAAAGAGTAATCCAAAGCCAACTGCGCTGTTACAATCATTCAAAAAGACCCAGTACTACTTCCATCATCTTGTGAATTCTTTTTCCACCATAATATTTCATTTTTGAGGACAGATGACAATCGCTAGGTTAAATAAATCCGAACGGAAATATGGACGATTTTTAATATCAATAAAAAATTTAAGAAAGCCCTGATCAGGTGCTTTTGAGCGCTTGTTCATTGGTAGAGCAATGATATTACCTCAGAAGTTTGTATAGGACTTGAGATTGATACAAAATATATAAAAACTTGACAATTGAAATTCTATGGTTCCGATGCAGTGGCGTGTAAAGGGGGGTCCGGGCCCCCTATACACGCTCAAAATGAATAACAAAACTGAACTTGGCTAGAATAGCAACAATTGGTTATTTTTTTTTGCATCAGACCTTTCAGATTTGAACATATGTGTATGACATTGATGAAAAACAGGAGACTATGCCCTAAGTTATTCCTTTGATTCTCATTAAAAAATGCATCTAACCATTGGATCATTTGATGGTGTAAGCATCTCAGGACCCCCCCAAAAAATAATTCCTATATACGCCACTGTTCTGATGATAAAATTTTACATGAAATTCAGAGTATCACACACAAAATGAATTTCACTCGAATGGGATATCTTTTCATTGAAACATAGAGATTTTTTTTTTCGAAATTCCAATTGGATTTTCTATGGTTCAGATAATGTGATCTCCTTGAAATTCACATGAACATTCAGTATATCGATCTTCATTCACAAAAATAAATTTCACTCGAACCGGATATCCTATTATGGAAATATCCTTCTTTCCAATGTTCCAATTGAATTTTCTATGGTTCTTTTAACACTATGGCCACAAAATTCTGCATCTGGCCGCAAAATATCATTTTGATTGATTCCATTTTGTCTGAGATATGGAGGAACAAAAATTTTGAATGGCCATATTTTATAGAGCACCCTGTACGATTTGGCTGGATAACAAACTTAACCGAGACATCCATATCCAAAAAATCTCGTCCTTGCAACTTGCTTCAGATGCTAGTCCTGAAGCCAGATCCTATTTCCTTGAGTTAACCGAGATATTTGAGACTCGAACTAACCCTGAAAATTTCAAGTCTCCAGAACAATCCCTTCTGAAGTTATCGTGCTAACGGACGGACGGTCCCCTCGAATAGAATTGATTTCTAGTAAACTTTTTAGGTTTTCACTACCAGTCTCTGAAATAGAAATAATTAAAAAAATTAGATTAAGATGAAATGCTCCTGCTTAAATCTTTACACTAATTTGTCAGGAGCAAATTGGTTTTGAAAAATTGTTGCCTAACAGTAAAACAAAAAAGGAAAAAATGAAAAGGATATGTAACGTTTTGGTGTCTATATCAGACTCCTTCTTCAGACAAACTTGTAAAATCTTTGGAATTGCAAACGAAAAAATCTTTGGAATTGCAAACGAAAAAATACACAATTCCAAAGATTTTACAAGTTTGTCTGAAGAAGGAGTCTGATATAGACATCAAAACGTTACATTATCTTTTTCATTCATTTTCTTTTTAGTTTTACTTTACTTTTTTCAAACCAATTTGCTCCTAACAATTAGTGCAAAGATTTAAGCAGGAGCATTTCATCTTAATTAAATTTTTTCAATTATTTCTGTTTCAGAGACTGGGAGTGAAAACCTAAAAGTTTTCTAGAAATGCAGAATCCTCCCAGATTATTTTCATTCAATCGAGACAGAATTGAGTTTGACCACGGATTGTTCATCAGGGAGTCAAACCCTATCGTTTGAGATCATTTCGGCTCAAAATTCTAAAATTACAGACATTTGGGCAAAACGATATGCATTTGCTTAAGCAGAACAAGCGCTCAAAAAGGATTTCCATGAATTAAGCATACTGGAGCAATATTAATATCTCCCTTTTGCTGTGACTGCATATTTCAAGGACTATCAGAAGTTATTTGAGCAAGTTTTAGTTTGGATTCCTGCTCACCAGTACATTGGGGGAACACAAAAAGGTAGTTGATGCGTCAATTGACCGCAATCTATTCTAAGTGAGAAAGAGAATTTACATACAACGAATTTATTAACAAGAAACGAAACATTCCATAAATTATAGATCTTTATCTCCAAAAATATCTGAGAAAGTGGTACCAGTATAACCGACATCTTGGCTTTTAACGTTAGTGAAGGTAATGTACATTCTGCAATTAAAAAGAATCATTGAAATATTTATAGAATATTCTATCCGGACATAAGAATAACATAGATAGAGGTGCTGTAAGAACATTTTATGTAATCCTACTACAGTTCGAATTTGTAAAAAGAAATATTTTTCAGTACAAATTTGATGAAAAGCCAGATACGATATACAATGCATCAGACAGCGAATTTTTCTTTCCAGTTGAACAGTTTTATGTTCGAGAGATTTACGTCCTACGTAAGCAATATGGTAGGCAACCAAATATACTTGAAGCCTGGCACATTAAAAATTCAAGAAAAGCTCTGAGCAGGAGCTTTGAGCGCTCGTTCTTTGGTGGAGCAATAAGACCTATTACCTCAAAATTCATATGGGATTTGAGATTGATACCTATATAAAGGGTGTCCCGGAAAATGTGGGAAATCTCTCGGATTCAGATAGAACATAAAAAAGGAAGATGACAAGTTCTCATAATTTTTTTCCTAGCGGCCCTCCCTACGAAGATATAACCTCCTAAATGACGCCACTGGAAATCCATTTTAGTGGAATAAGTTTTCAAACTACTCGATATAATTTGATGAAAATTGATATGATTAATAGTATTAATGACCTCTCTAATCACAGCACTCAAATTTCAATAAGCTTTTTCAGTTTACCAGGGGCAGACTGGGTTGTACATTTTAACGCTTACATTTTTAACACCCTGTATGTTAAGGTGTTTAAAAAAAACAAATTTGTATACCTTGAACATTAAGCTAAAGAAAAGGTAGTCTTTTTCAGTGTCGATGAATGAACCGTTTTCGAAAAAAAAATAATGACAGAAATAAGTAATTGAAATTATTGCACTAAAAGAATTTCCAGTGGAGTCATTTAGGAGGTGGTATCTTCATATGGAGGGCCGCTGAGAAAAAAATTATAGGAACTTGTCGTCTTATTTTTTTATGTTCTACCTGAATACGAGAGATTTCCCAACATTTTCTGGGACACCTGTATAAATGCAGAATCTCAGCACAATCAGATTTATATTCTGGAAATTATTCAAAAATGAAATATACAATAAAAAATGAATAATTACAAAAATTAATTTCTATGTTTGATGATGATGCAATCCTCTTGAAATTTTGCATAAACATTCAGTATATCAGTTTTGATTCACAAAATAAATTTCACTTGAATCAGATATCTTGTTTGTGGACCATTTTCGGCTCAAAATTCGAAAATTACACACATTTGGGCAAAACAATATAGCACTCGTTTAAGTAGAATGAGCGTTCAATAATACGATGCAGGTTTCCTACCATACTGCTTGATTTAAGCCACTCTGAACAATACCAGAGAGACAACACTACATTATTGCAATCGGACAACTGAATTCAGTCAGTTACTTAGCACATAAATCTCTTGAATATACAACTGTTCAACTGGATGGACAAATTCTCTGTCTGATGCATTGGATATCGTATGTTTCTGATGTGAATTTGCAAACTTGTACATGTATAATACAATACAGGGTCTCTATAAATGATTATAACAGCACAGTGGGCTTTGGATTATTCTCATTTTTGCCGCTTCCTAAGCAACAGCCGAATTCTAAATCAATACTATGCTCTGCTAGCTGCTCGATGTTTAGAGTGAACCTACTTGGTATTCTGTAGCTGCAAAGAATAATTCAAATTCAACTGCGCTGTTACAATCACTTATAAAGACCCTGTACATATTTTTCTGAATTATTAAAAATTAACTTTTAGTCCGGTCTATTTAGACATTCGAAGTTACATAAAGTCCCAACAAGCTGAATTTCTGTGAAGTTGTTCAAACATACATTATAAACAATGTCTAAAAGTTCCTCATCATTCCCCTGTAAGGAAAAAATTTAATTTAGGTCAAAGGTCAAAAAAATGAGTTTTTCGCGATTTTCAGCAAAACGGTAAGTTTTATCATAAAAGTACCTCAGACAAAAATTGTAGATCATAAAATTATCTATAAAAAATGTATCGACACTTTTTTTCTACGAGCCACCGTTTCTGAGATATAACGATTCAAAAAGTTATTAAAAGTCGTTATCGTCATAATATGCACACGTTTCCACGCCACCTATGAGGTAGTGTACTTAGCGCGTAGTTATAACTTTTTGAATCTTTATATCTCAGAAACGGTGGCTCGTAAGAAAAAAGTATTGATACATTTTTTATAGATAATTTTATGATCTACAATTTTTGTCTGAGGTACTTTTATGATAAAACTTACCGTGTTGCTGAAAATCGCGAAAACTCATTTTTTTGACATTTGACCTCGAATAAAATTTTTTCCTCACAGGGGAATGATGAGGAACTTTTAGACATTGTTTATAATTATGTTTTGAACAACTTCACAGAAATTCAGCTTGTTGGGACTTTATGTAACTTCACTCTCATTTTTTGGTCTAAATAGACCGGACTATTTTCTATTCGCTTAGAAACTCATGTATTGATTTTGTTTCGAAACCATTCGAACTGTCAAATTTATTAGAACATATTGCAGACACGCAGTAACCTATTGATTAACTTATGCCCCTTCATCTATGTTTTTATTCATATTCAAACTAACCGATCATTGGGAAGTCCAAGTTCCTTTCCAACGGCTTCGATATGGCCTTCGAATGTTTCTTGTTCTCACTTTTACCAAGTGCTCCGATGCTCATCAAGGTTGCCTGGTGCTGCTGGTTCATCAGTGCCACCCCAAGACATGTTTACACCTCCTATAACAGTCGCTACGCAGTACTAGAAGAAAAATATTAAAATTTAATATATGTCGTGGCTATCTCTTGAGATTATAAACATATTATCTACTCTCTATCTTGTCCAGAGATCTGATGAACTTCTAGTAGTTCAGAGGTGTTTCTGGCCAAACCCTTCACAGCTCGCCTTCCAGTTCCAGAGATCTAATGAAATCTAAATCGTGGAAGCTTCAACGAGGCTAGTTCCTCACTCTTACAAGTTTCTCGCCCAAGGCATTCTCTCCTTAGGCTCGCAATGCCAAGCATTCCGTGACTAGGTGAATGGGGGTTTCTTCCTCCTCCCCACAGAACCTACACTCTTCAGTGTCCGATAATCCCATCCTCAACAGGTGCTTCCTGAGGCGACAGTGTCCTGTAAGAAAGCCAGTGAGGAGGTGTAATTGCTTCTTACCAGATCCAGATATCTTTTGGATCCCGCTGTCTCAAAGTTCCGAAGGAACTCAGTGGAATGATCCATCCCTGGGAGATTCCGTCAGAGTTTTTCCTCTCGGCTTTCTCCTTCTCCAGAAACTCCTTCTTATAGGTGCATTTACCTATACCACAGAAGGTTCAGGGCCAATGAGTGACATTCGTGCGCCCTCTTTTGGCAAGTGTATTGACCTCTTCGTTTCCTTTGATCCCGAAAGGCCGGGAACTCAGACCTTATTTTTTTCTTGCCTACCTCATTGAGTTTTGTTCCGGCACTCCCAGATCATCTTTGAGTCGATGACGTAGGAGCTCAGTGCTTTAATAGCAGCTTGACTATCTGAGTGTATGGCACTTCTGATAGTTTCTTTCTAGATTTATATCTAGACATCTTTCAATAGCTAAGATTTCCGCTTGAAGACGTACTCATACAGGAGCCTAGCGACAGTGCACAACTTCTAGTAGCTTAAATGGGTTTAATTAAAGGTTTTCCATCCCTTTATAAGCTTAAATTACAAATAATCTGAAGTAATTTTTGGTGTGGTCTATATCCGTTAGACATGGTCCCAATGCTTTCCCGAGAGATCCTTTTAATGATAATTTATTCTTCTCCTGGTTCCAAAGTGTCCTGGAGTCCATAATGGGGAGACCTATGTCAGTTTTTTCGGATCCTAGTGGCTCAAGGAAGCAGAGAGTCGAAGGCAAAATAGAATACACTTGATATATTTATTCATAGCTAATAGGGTGTTTCAGTTTGAAGTCCAGATATACCAATTTGAGCAGTCTTAAGCCTCTTTATAGAACGCATAAGACCTTTGATCCATTATTATTAATGAGTTCCTTTTCCAATGTACTATTTATGGTTTGTGAATGAAAAATATCAAAATTTAAGATCTATCCTGGCTATTTTTTCAATGAACATATTTTCTACTCGCTATCCTGTTCCAAAGATCTCAAGAACTTCTGGTAGGGTTTTTTTTTAAAGGTTTTCCATCCCCTCATAAGGCTTAAATCACAAAATAGATGCTTTTGAGTCCACAGAATCTTCATTAATCATCTGAAGTAATTTGGTTTTGCTCTATATATCTGTTAGACATGGTCACAATGCTCTGCTGAGAGCTTTTGCTTTTCCTTTTATGCAGGTTTTCTTGTGGAACAAATCTGTTTTACAAAGGATCTTTTTATGATAATTTTTTCAATTCTTTTTCTCCTGGTTTCCAGGGTGACCTGGAATCCATAATGAGGAGACCTATGTCAGGCAATAGAGAATAGACTATATTTATGATATCTTTGTGTATTTCAAAATTTGACTCCACACAACGATTTTATATCATAAAGCAGATTTTTAAGCCTCTTTCTAGAATGCATCAGATCTTTGATCCATTATTAATTAACACTGTAACTTTTTTTTATGCACTTTTTTTATGGTTTGTGATTGAATATATCAAAATAAATTGTGGTACTTACGCTTAAAGGTTTCCCAAAGAATTCGCCACTATATTGCATAATTTAGATGGTAAATCTTTGGGAATTTATCAGATGGAATATTGGTTTCAATTCTAAGATGAGGCATTTTGCGAAAACTTATGTAATTCTTCGAAATTCCTAGAATTTCCTGTTTGTAAACCAGATGGTCCAGATGTGGGCTTCAAGGTCGTGAAAACTTTGACCACAAAATAAAATTCCAAGCTAACAAAATTCTTTTATTTTTTGTTGGCCTCAGAATTATTGATTAACCAGATCGAATTTTAATTTAAAAAGTAAAGTACAGTTTGCGCTTGTACAGGTTTGAAAAATCACATCAGAAACAAACGAAATTCAATGCACCAGAGCATAATTTTGCCGTGCAGTTGAACAGTTTTATATTCGAAAGATTTACGTGATACGTTTTGGACAGGACTGAATGGTCCTATGCAGATTATGCAGTTGTCTTATCGATAGGAGTGGCCTAATAAACCAGTGTGGTAGGAACTCAAATCGACTATCCACGCGCACCTGCCAATTGACTGAATAGGCCTTTTCGGAAACTTACTCGGGTTAACTCGATCCCTAACCTTCGCGTTCGTTTACCTAAGCCGAACATCCAACCGTGTTCGGAAAGTACGGTGCTATTAACTCGATCACTGACCCAGGTTGATTTCGTAACCCTACACAAGAGCAGGGTCGTAGAGTCACCACATGCGCACTGCAGTTCAATTTTGTATTTGAAAAAGGCGGGAATAAGTCTTCTACTTTTTCTTATAATTTCATATATTATATTCCTAAAATATTATAGAAAGAGAAGAGAATTTGGTCTATGTAAATGTGTGTTCTATGAGCCAAGACTATTACAGTATTCGTTTTGTGGAGTTTCGTGCTCAAGCTGTTCCAGTGGCTTGTGCTCAGCCAATGGCAAGCCGTATTTCGAGCTTTTGAGTTACTCAGGAGCACGAAATATCTCAAAACGAATAGGCTAATTAATGTAAAACAACTTCTTCATAACTTTGTATACAGATCTGTTTGCGCTTAGCTACAGCCTTCTTTACTTCTTCAAAAGAGTTACCCAAAGATAACATTTATAATGGGAGGGCACAGTGGGCACACCAGAAATTTTAAAGCAGATTTCACAAAAGCTATAAATGCAAGCAAAGCTAGGGTCAGAGACAATCCGAAAATGAACTGGGACTGAAAAACCAAATTATTTACTTCTTTAACAAACGTACACAAAAATAACATTAAACATGGAAGGACACACCAGAAATTATAAGAAAGATTTACAAATGCCAATCAATGCATGCAAATAATATGTATTCGAATGTTCTTCATTCTGATATATCAGACATTTTCGACAATCATAAAAATGCATGAATACACGATTAGATTATTATAATTATCAAAGTCGACATTTCTCTCCTTCACAAAATTCCATTTTATGCTGCACAGCTCTATAAAAAAAGTATCTTCGAAACTCATATCGTCACAAATATTTTTCAGTTCGAACGGGTCAACTTTCAAGTCATAAGCTTCACATTAAAATCCTAAAAATTCATAAATACAAAAAGTAATCAACGAAAAACTGAAAAAAAATACCAGATCATCAGAAAAACGGGCAGAATTTGAACTGATTACCCTTTGATTGATGCAGAGACGCAAGACATAATGTTATTCTTTGGAATCCTGACATTTACACCCACTTTCTGGTCTACATTCCTTGAAATCACAAAGTTATTCACATCCAAAGAATACATATTTATTCTGTAATTATCTACTTACACCTTTTTACAGTTGATTTTCAGAAAATCAAAGTTCAACTTCAGAAAAAAAAAATGGAAGCAAGCCCTGAGCAGGAGCTTCTGAGCGCTCGTTTCTGGTGGAGCAATAGGACTATCATCTCAAAATTCTGTATATGACTTGAAATTGATACTTATATAATAAACAATTAAAAAATTCAATTCTATGGTCACACTTGAAAATTAAAATAATTAAATTTTATGGTTCTGATGATGCGATCCTCTTGAAATTTGGCCATGAACATTCAGTATATCAATCTTCATACCAGGATAATTTCACTCAATTCAGATATCTTGTTATGAAAATATAATTTGTTTTTTTTCAATATTCAAATTGAGTTTTCTTTAGTTCGGATGATGCTATGATCTTCAAATTTTGCACAAACATTCAATATATACATTTCAATTCCAAAAATCAATTTCATTTGATTCGGATATCTTGTTATGGAAATATAAAGAGTCTTTCCTTTAATTCCAATTGGAATTTCTATGGTTCTGATTATGCTATCCTCTTGAAATTTTGCATGAACATTCAATATATCAGTCTCAACTTACAAAATGAATTTCATTTGAATCGAAAGTTGGTTATGGATAAAAAAATTATTCTTTTCAATATTCCAATTGAATTTTCTATGGTTCTGTTAATACTATGGCCACAAAATTTTGCGAGAGGCTCACTATGAGCATCTGGCAAGTTGCTGCAAAATTTCATTCCGTTTGCCCTCGTTTTGTGTGAAATATTGAGGAACAAAAATTTGAATGGCCACTTTTTATGGAACACCGTTACGATTTTCTGGTTAACGAACTTAACCAGCTATTTGGGAGCTGAACACACCCTGAAAATTTCAAGTCTCAGGACAATCCGTTCGAGAGTTATTGTGCTCACGGACGGCGGACGGACGGCCGCCTACAGAATTTGATTTGACCTCATATTTTCCATCAGGGAGTCGAACCCTATCGTTTGAGACCATTTTCGGCTCAAAATTCGAAAATTACAGACTTTGGGCAAAACGATATAGCACTCGTCTAAGTAGAACGAGCGCGCTCAAAACATGTATTTCAGAATAGGAATATGTAATTCAGAAAATAGGAATTGAATTTGAGAATAGTTAATTTAATTTCAGTACAACGAATTATAATTTAAATAAGGAATTCAGGAAAACAAAGTTGTAATTCAAAAACTGCAAATTGAATTTCAAAAAGGAAATTGCAATTCAGAACTTATCAGTTCAATTTCAGAAAATGTATTACATAGATATTGAGAGGCCATATTTCTCTGTAGATGTGATTTTGATTCAAACAAAAAAAAATTTTGCCCCAAAAATTGCGACTTGTAAAAATTTTTACCCAAAAAAATTTCGACCACCAAAAAATTGTGACTGAAAATTTTGACTCAAAAAATTTTATTAACCGAAAAAAATTTTGAAGCCAAAAATTTGACCCTAAAAAATTTTAAACCAGAAATTTTTGTCCCAAAAAAAAATTTTAGACCAAAAAAAAATTTTCACCCAGAAATTTTGACCCAAAAAATTTCAACACAAAAATTTTTACAAAGAAAAATTTTACAGAGAAAATTTTTTAAGAGAAAATTTTGTACGGAAAAAAAATTAACAGGAAAAATTTTTACACAAATTAAATTTTTCTCTGTAAAATTTTTTTCTGTAGAATGTTTTGGTCAAAATTTTTCAGTCAAAATTTGTAAAAATTTTTTCCTGTTAATTTTTTCCGTAACAATTTTCTCTGTAAAAATTTTTTTCTGTGAAAAATTGTTTTTCTGTGATTTTTTCTTCTGTAGGATTTTTTTCTTTAAAATTTTTTTTCTGTAAAAATTCATCAGTGTACGGCGGAAAAAAAAATTTTACCTGTAGAATTTTTCTGTGAATTTTTTTCTGTAGAAAAATTTTCACAGAATAACGTTTACAGAAAAAACTTCAACAGAAAATTTTAACAAAAAAATATTTCAAAGAATAAATTTTTCACAGAGAAATTTTTACAGAAAAAAATTTCAACAGAAAAAAAATTTTTCAGAAAAATTTTTCTCTGTAAAAAATTCTTTCTGTGAATATTTTCTGTAAAAATTTTTTGTTGAAATTTTCTGTTGAAGATTTTTTCTGTGAAACGTTATTCTGTGAAAAATTTTTTTCAGAAAGAATATTTCACAGAAGAATATTTTCACAGAAAAAAATTTCTACAGAAAAATTTTTTACAGAAAAAATTTTCACAGAAAAACTTCTTCTACAGAAAAATTTTTACAGGTAAAATTTTTTCTGCTAACTGAAATTTTTACAGAAAAAAATTTTACAGAAAAAATTCAACAGGAAACAATTTTTACAGAAAAAAAATTTACAGAAAAAAATTCCACAGAAAAAATTTTTCACATAAAAATTCTTCAAAGAAAAAAATTCCTTCAGAAAAAATTTTTTCACAGACAAAAATTTCTACAGAAAAATTTTACAGAGAAAAAATTTCTATAGAAAAATTTTTTTCACAGAAAAAAATTTCTACTGAAAAAAAAATTTTTTTACAGAAAATTTTTTTTCAGAAAAATATTTCTACAGAAAAAAAATTACCGAAAAATTTTTACAGAAAAAAATTCTACAGAAAAATTTTTTTACAGAGAAAACATTTTACAAAAAAATTCAACAGGAAAAATTTTAAAAAAAAATTTACAGGAAAAAATTTCTACAGAAATAAAATTTTTACAGAAAAAACATTTTACAGAAAAAAAAAATTCTGGGAAATTTTGTTCTGAGAAACTATTTTGAATTACAATTTTCTTTTTCTGAATTACATATTCCTATTCCGAAATTCAAATTCCCTATTCTGAATCACATTTTCCATCTTCTGAAATTCAATTTGCCTCTCTGAATTACATATTACGTTTTCTGAATGACAATTGGAAAAGGTGTAGTCCTATCGACTACTCTCACCGATAAGTTTTCATCTTTCCAGGGACATTTATCATCTATATTTTCCGAATTTCCTTCTCCCCAATACTCTACAAGGATATACTTGGGGAAATACTCATTTTTAACAAGTATTTTTAAAAGAACGCCCATCCATATCCTGGGAACCAGGTATGTTGGCCAGGTCCAAAATTGTGGGAGCAATGTCCACCGAGGCGCGACCGATTTGACACACCACTTTGACACTCGATTTTAGGAATGTTGGGACCGCTTACTATAAGCGGAACTTTTATATCTGTTTCATCATACGGTTGTCTTTTGTCCCAAGGTTGACCAAATTGGCCTGGAGAAAGTAAAGTAATATTATCATTTTAATTTCACGTTATAAAACGAAAATTTGTGGAATACTTACCTCGAATGTGGATATTAAGGAGTATAATTGTCAGATTATCGAATACTGAAGATTCAAATATACAGTGCACGTCAAAATTATGGAACAAATTAATTTCTCTCAGAAGTAAAATATTTGGTAACGAAACCCTGAAACAGGTAAACTTTTGTTTCACTTTTAACCAAATTGTATGCATTTTTGAAGGATTTTTGTTGCACCCTCTAAATTTTTTTGATAGGAAAGTGGGTACTTCATAGAAAGGTGCAACAAAAATGCATAAAAATGTGGTACCAAAAATTGACCTGTTTCAGGCTTTTGTTGGCAAAATATTTTTCTTCTGGAAAATGAATTTGTTCAATAATTTTGACGCGCACTGTGTACTTTACCGTTTAAATCATTTTTTCCGCCCCGACCTCGAAATAAAAGGTGATTTTAATGTGTACGAAATTGAGCATTAATGCCCCATTTTAATGCTCAATTCCTTTTAGCCATTTTAATGTGCAATCCTCATGGCAACCGTACACAAACTACGAGCACTATGAGAAATGTCAAAACCTACTGGACATAGAAATCAATTCAATGTCAAGTATGTCTTGTGCAGAATGAGAATGTATTTCAATCAAGAATTCATACACTATTGATGTTGAGATCGTCGGAAAAATCTTGTAATCAACGCGGTTATTAATCTAGCGACTAATGGTCTCGAACTATTAACGCGTTCGCTCCGCTCACGCATTAAATATCTTGACCATTAGCCGCTGTCTTTAATAACCTAGTTGATTAAATAACTATTAACAACTTGAAATCGTTTTGAACGTATTATTTCTGAATACTTTGTGTATTTTTCCATAACACAAAATTATTATAGAGAGTTTTCCAATAGGGTGTTATTTTATGTTTGAAGCTGTTTAGTTTTTGATATTTGACAAGTAGAAACTATGCCATTAAATAAAAATGGAACAATACACGCATCAAGAACGCATTGAAATTATTAAAATTCACCATAAAAACGGTCGCCGTGAAGCACCTTGTCCGACCGCAATAAAGACATTGGTGGAAAAATTCGAACTGTTGGATAAGTTAGTGATGTTAAGAATAAAACTCGTGCACGTCGCTCAAGAACAGCCGAGAATATTGCTGCTGTAGCCGAAAGTGTTGAAGAAAACCCAGGATTGCGCTATCGAGAGATGATTAATTAATGATTTTTCATGGCCGAAATAGACACAGTATTGATCTGGACAACGTTTACTCTCAACAAGACGGCGCTACGTGCCACATAAGCAACGAAACCATTGTCTTTTGCTGGAAAAGTCTCCATACCGTGTTATCTCTCGAAGAGGTGATCACAATTGGCTACCGAGATCTTGTGATTTAACACCTTGCGACTTTTTCCTTTGGGCCACGTGAAAGAAAAGGTCTACGCCAATAGCCCATAGTCGATTCAAGACCTCAAAGATGGAATTCGTGAGGCTATCGAGGTCATAGGGCAGCCACTTTGCGATTTGGTTATGGAAAATTTCATAAAAAGGATATGGTCCTGTAAGCATGGTTGTGGTGATCATATGCCAAATGTTATTTCCACTATTAACGGAATAGATTCTTTTTTATACCTAATGAAATAAACATCAAAACATCCGATCAATTTGATTGAAAAATGGCATTTTTCTTTAAATATCAAATTAACACCTCTTATTGGAAAACTTGGTCTTAGGTTACGTGATGTTAGGATTTTACCTATGTGATATCCATTGTCGGATGTGAACAGTAGGTATGTATTTTCATAAACATTTAAGTTTTTAAGCTCCAGAATAATCTTTCAACCATTTCATCAACTGCCAATAAAGTTTGTAACCTTCCTCTTTGAATATTATCTAATATTGTAATATTAGCTGGAAATTTTCGAGGGCATGGTTACTATCCAATGTTTCTAAAAGATTCTTTAAGTCTTGGTGTTTTGATTTTCATTACCTATCTTACCCCCATCTGAAGAGTGATTAAATGCTGAATTCCGAACTACTTTTTACTTTTTCATTCGGAAACTTACGATCATGCCTTTTAGCTGGTGTGAAGGGAGCATGACAGGCAGGTGTTGCCAAAGTCATAAAGAATGGTTTGTCGTAGTTTAATCGTAAGAAATCCACAGCGAAATCCTTCTACAACACCCAATTTATTTGAAAAAAATCAATTTTCAACTTCATACTTTACCATAACATCGGTTAAGTATTCATCTTCGTAATATTTCCCTGTGCCATTAACAGAAAGAGTATAATTGTAATATCTTGAGTTTCCTCGTAACCGATCCACCAGTCGTACCAGAAGGGATATGTTCAAGCCCCCCAGCATTTTTACTTCCATACTAGAAATTAATTATAGCGAAACTGTTCCTTATTAGGTACAACAAAATCAGTACCTGATTTAAGTATTTTCCAGCATAAAAGTGGTGTATTCTTTCATTCTCTTCAAATAAGAAGATATACGGTTTTTTCGAAGTTCTTCTGCCATTCAATACTCGAACAATTACCATTCAAGAGTTGTTATAACTTTGATGTTATGTGCATACTTTCCTGTTAATATTGTGCTCCACTAGGGCAGCAAATGGGGGAGTTTACATACTAAAAACGTATATCTTGATAATTAATATGATTGAAAACCCCGTAAAAAAATTTACGCGAGTTGGTGAAAGTAATTCCATTCCTAGCAATTATTTCTTGGGTTTTCAGTAGAGACTTCTGTAAATTTTCATTATGGACAACATAAGCTTATAATATTGTTCATAAATACCCACCATGCTATTTAAAAAGAACATCCTGGTCATCGGTTAAAAAAATATGAAATTTGGAGATTTCGACGCACTGACGAAGCATGTTAAAACACACCAAATGAAACAAGAAGTGTACATCATAATATACTATAATTCAACAAATTTATACATGTAAAACTAACTTTGCAGGTAATAATTCCATTCCAATGCATTCTTGTGCTATTCTGACACCAAGGGCAAAAATACCGATGCTTTTTCACAACAGACCTGAAAATTTTTAAGGTTAGATCTTAAAGATTAATGTAAAAGAACGCAATTCTTACCATTTAAATTCATCGTAGTACAACCCTTTGAAAAACGAGCTCAATGTGCCTTGTTTTGCCATTTTTTTATAAATTTAAGACCAGTGTAGGGAAATAACGATTTATTGATTAATTTTCCTTTTAAAGTTTACTTTGACAGATGCAAGATGAAAACACAGAACATAAAAAACTGACAACTGACAATTAAAATTCTATCACAGAAAAAAGAATCATTTTTTGTGGATTTGTAAGGCGATTCTATGATTTAATACTTTGACAGCAATTAACCTGCGAAATTTGAATTTTTCATTGCACCACTGCAGTTTCATAACAATAACAAACAATAATGATAAACATTGTAAAATCAATTTTCAGCACGCAATCAAAGTAGTCCATTAAAAACCACCAAATACCAATTTAATTCATCCCAATTTTACCGTATGTGTTCAGAGACAAGAACAGAGGTTTCAACATACGAAACCAATCAAATGCTGGAAATGTGGAATTGAAAGACAAAATCTTCATGAATTATTCTGTCAGCAATGTAAAATTATACAGAATCCAGAGGACAAACAGAATTATTTCAAATTATTGCAGCATGACGAAGTCTTCGACATCGACTTCAAAATGTTAAAGGACAAATATAGGAATATGCAAAGTGTTTTAACATCCCGACAAGTTTACTAATAGGTGAGATTAGAAGTCTCGAATCACACATCAATTGACAAATACCATTTGTAGAAGTATGGAAGAAAAAAACATTTCTGAAGATTTTTCATCACTTGTAAACAAAGCATACAATACATTGCTATCTCCTCTGAAGAGAGCAGTACATTTATTGAATTTGAGGGGCGAAAATATTGGTGAAGATGAAAAAATCGATGACCCCGAATTTTTAATGGAAATAATGGAACTAAACGAAGAGGTATTAAATATTCAATAATATTGAAACGGTTATAGAGAATTTTTTTCTAGGTAGAGAATGCTTCTACGGCAGAAGAATTAAAAGCTTTAAATGTTAGCAATAAAGAAACAACACAGAAAATTGAAGAAGAAATCGGCAGATATTTTTAAAGAAAATGATTTGCTTAAAGTGAAACATTGTATCATAAAATTGAGATATTACAATAGTATATCAGTCCACATAAACAATTTATTGAGAGAAAAGTGTATTGTAGACTAATACAATGATGTTTCATTTCGAAATTTAATAAAAAATTGGGTTTCAACTTGGATAAACAAATGTTAGAAAAATATTTATTCTCACAACAACATTTAAAAGCATACATCTTAATCCTAAACAGTTCAGATATCTTCAAGATAACTGACAAATATTCATAAACCATTTTGAGATACCTAGCAAGAAAAACTTATCACTTATAACACCCACATCTTTATTTTTATTTCCGTTCAATAATTCCAAAAGTAACCTATTTATAACATCAGTATTTTGCGGTTTCCGACTTTCTTTTAGGCAACAATTTGTTATACTCTTCCGTGGCCAATTTTTTAGCATACTCGTTGAAAAATTGTAGTTCCGAATACAGTTCCCGTTTGAAATAATGCAGTTGAGGTTTCTGCAAGGTGTAAATATGGTAAAAACTTGGACGGCAAGAAAAGACATCAGATATTCCAAAGTCGTTTGCACCTTCTCTTTGGAAATATCTTTGATCCAGGGCTCGGAATTTACCTGCTCGCCGTAGTGCAGAAAAGCGCTCAATTTAATCGGTTGAGGATATGGTTAGAACTACGAGGATACTCTATAAATCCGATGTAATCTTCGTCGAACAAAGTGAACTTTCCGAATATTTCACCTAACTTTTTTCCTTTGTTATATCGGTGTTAAATATTTCTTTAGAGCGTAAACTTGGCGAATCTGCAGTTGATGTTTTGGAGAATTCTTGATTTAAAGTTTTGCACAAGAAATAAATCATGCAAAGTAGCCTTCCGTATGTTAAATCCTCTGTTATCGGTATGTCAAACTTGGGAATCGTAAATCATACTCCACCAATAAGTATGAAGCGCATTTAGGTTTTTCACAACGGAAAACAGTTGATCCATGGAAGGATTACATTTGATCAAATCGTAACGCAAGACAGGACAGTTCAAGGAATCTATTTACAAACTCTAGCAATCAAATTATTCGCTGTCTCGTACACGAAATTCAATTTCCCCAATTTGTTGATCTTGTAAAAATGTATGTTTTCAGGGCGTAAAACAGACGATATACAGCTGTTTAAAAACTCTTTTCATAGCCATTACAGTCAAGGTAAACGAACCCATACTTTTGATGGACCATACTTCGGCCCAATCCAACATTTTGTCGACGAAAAGCAGAGTCTCGCAAGAAAGGTCCAAAGCACGATT
>CM024241.1:50527291-50576635 GCA_013421045.1 Propylea japonica | reverse complement strand
CCATATTGCGAGCGGGCGCTTCGAAGCCCGCCTGCCCCATTCCGTAGGGTGGCGTCGGTACGTCCTCAGGGACACCAGTTATCCCGTACCTACGTGTAATTACGATTCGGGACTTGAGAGGGTGTGAAAATTCCCGACGATTCAAGGGGGAGGTTGTCCTTCGTCCTTGTTCGGATAAAGAAATGAAAACAACCGAACCCTTCCTCGATTTGGTTTTGGCTTTTTGCTATTAATTGCTACTTTGATAGTTTAAATGGGGTTTAGAAAAAATTCAGATACCTGAAAGTGTTTTGAAGTGACTTTTAACAATGAATTATCAAAAATATTTGAAATCCATAATTATTTCACATTACTTTGTAATCATTTTCACATTATTTTTCATTTATTGAGAACTGAGTTGCATTAGGTTGCTCGAAATATCCTCCTTTTGATCTGACCATTCTTGCTCGTTCAAAATATCTCAAACTGCTTTCCGAATCACATTTGGATTGTTTTTCATTTTCTTGCTAGCCTCTATTTTTCATTTTCTTGCTAGCCTCTATTTTTCTGGTTAGCTGATCCAGAGTATTGATTTCAGAGAATAAACTAACGATTTCATGTGACCCCAGACATAATAATCGACGGGATTCAAATCAGGGAATCTTGAAGGCCATTATGAGGGCTCCCCGACCAATCCATGAATTACCGAACCCTTCCTCGATTTGTTTTGGCTTTTTGCTATTAATTGCTACTTTGATAGTTTAAATGGGTTTTAGAAAAATTCAGAGCGTCTATTGATGTTAATGGAATGTTATTCAGTGAGATCCCTGTAACTCCAAACTTACGTTATTTTAGGAAACATGAAATTTTCAGAATCTCTCTCTTGATCGGTAATATAACATGAACTTAAAAATCTGTGACTTTCATACATGTAGGAAGCAAAAAAAGGGTTAATACAGTCGACTCTCGATAATTTGAAAATCAAGGGACCAACAAAAAGTTCAAATTACCGAGAGTTCAAAATAAAAAGAGTTCAATAAACAAGAGGGAGTAGGATGAAATTCAAATAAACAAGAGTTTGATAAGAAGTACAGGGTGGGCATATTCGATGTTTTTGCACTACAACTTTTAAACCAGGAGATAGACAAAATCTGATACCCACTTCTCGATCTCTTTTTCTGAGAAACTAACAATAGTAGTATTCATTTTTGGCTACCTTCTTTTGTTTTCGAGTTATTAGCGAAAATTGGAAAAGTGGCAATATCGAAAAAAATTCATATCTATCCGCTAATACTGATGATAGAGCTCTGAAATTAAAACATTATACAGGCACTTTTTTACGTAGAATCCAGTGGCGTACTCGCCTTTTTTGCACCATTTCTAATTACGGAGCTATGACCCAAAGTTATGTTTTTTAAATAGAAATACTAGATTTTTGTGGCATTTTCTGAAAGCTCAATTTTTTCTGATTTCAAAAATATATAACATTGTATGGTTTGTATCAATATGAGTATAGAAAATGATCAAAAACCTATTTTCATCTGAGTCTCAATATTTTCTATGGTTTCAACTGTTGATGAGCACAGAAAAATTTAGCAGCGAATAATTACCACACTATCTATCCAGTATTCTATTCATTTCTATGCTCTTTACTCAATTTCTCCAAGATGGACTGCTGTGAAACTTGATCCCTCATTCTAAGTTATAACTAAGATGTCTAAAATAAGACATCTTAGTTATAACCTACTACTGACCTTTTTTTGTAATCACTATTAGGTATTGAAAAATATTTTTCCTTTATTACATTTCTAATTGAATTGATAACTTCATATGCGATTTGAAATAGACTACTTAGCACTTGTGCGTATTTATTCTGGAGTGCAATAAAAATATTCTCTTGCATCCATCTCATTATAACTAATTATATCGATTGAAACGGAGGATCATGTGGATCTTTTTGTTATTTCCAAATCCATTTCAAGATATAAGTTTTTATGAAATATATCCATGTTCGAATTTTGGAGAAATTAGTTGAAAGCATAGAAATAATGAGATTGACGGAAGGAGACTGCTCTTGTTATAGGAAGCTCCATTTTTCTGTGCTCATCAACAGTTGAAACCATAAAATATTGAGACTCAGATGAACTAGGTTTTTGACCATTTTCTATACTCATATTGATACAAATCCTACAATGTTATATATTTTTGAAATCAGAAAAAATTAAGCTCTCAGAAAATGCCACAAAAATCTAGTATTTCCATTTAAAAAAGATAACTTTGGGTCATAGCTCCGTAATTAGAAATGGTGCAAAAAAGGCGAGTACGCCACTGGATTCTACGTAAAAAAGTGCCTGTAAATGTTTTAATTTCAGAGCTCTATCATCAGTATTAGCGGAGATATGAATTTTTTTCGATATTGCCACTTTTCCAATTTTCGCTAATAACTCGAAAACAAAAGAAGGTAGCCAAAAATGAATACTACTATTGTTAGTTTCTCAGAAAAAGAGATCGAGAAGTGGGTATCAGATTTGTCTATCTCTTCTGGTTTAAAAGTTGTAGTGCTAAAACATCGAAATATGCCACCCTGTACATAGGTACTAATTATATTGGATATGTTATTCTGTATTATATTCTAAGTACATGATCTGTATGTGTATCTTTCTTTATGAGTATTTCATTTCGAAAAGTTTTCATTTGAGTTAGTGACTTCCATCTAGCATTGTCCAGGGGTGTTTCTATAATGTTGACTGTTGAGAGCTGAAGAGAAATCACCGTTTGTTTCTGCACTGAGGGCATAAACAAACGAGAGCCAGCCCTCACTCGCTGAAAATTCTTAAATTCCGAGAGCTTGAGCGAAAGACTTGGCGGTTTTATTTTGAAGGAAAAAGCCAAAATGAAACCGCCAATGGGAACATTGTTTCCTCTACACTGCCGAATCCACTGAAGTAAGGACTCCTCCAGGCGAGGGAAATTCAGCTTGACGAAGACTTTTTCTTCCTATATTGGAGACACTTTCAGTTATTCGTTCCTTATTTTTCAAATCATGGACAATATAGATGGTAAAATATAGAACTGTTTCGCAAATCTTTTTTCAATGTCCCATTTTCCACCGCCTTCAATAACACTTCTATTCTCATCGATTGAAAGACACTTATTCTTGTCTTTTACTCATTTTTAATCCGAAAATCTAAAACCGGTTTTAGTTCAACGCAATTTTAAGGAAGTCTGCGTAAACTTTTGCGTCGATGTAAGATGAAACGGATCATGGAAGGGCGGGGACTTCAAATTATAGAGTGTTTGGGTGATTTTACTTCAAATTAAAGAGTGTTATTGAGCAAGTGCCCCAGCTACAACTTCAAATTATCGAGGGGTCAGAACACGTTGATTTTTTTCAAATTATCAAGTGTTATTGAAGGGACCCGGAAAGAACTTCAAATTATGGAGAGATTCAATTATCGAGTGTCAAATTATCGAGAGTCTACTGTAATGACTTGTTTTGCAATGGGCCAGACAATTCTGCAGTGGGAACCACAAGCGCTCGACTCGACAGTAATCCCTTACCCTCCTTACGACGACCCTTCTTCAAGACGAGTCGGGGTAAAATCGGTACCACGTACGATCAACAAGGTCTCTTTTGTCGATTTTATCGACACGTCCACTGTCGGGTACAATCAGTTTGCCGACAACACTCGTGTAAGTTGTATAAAAGTTTTTTCATTGAACTGCTGCCAGTGCTGCCCACTCCAACTTTTATGTGATCGGTAGATTTCGTCGTCGTCAAAAATCGGTAGATTCCGATCAGTGAATAATTTTGGTTTGAAACTAAGTTTAAATCTTAAATTTTATTGCTCTTATTTTCAAAAATAAAAAAAATGGAGGAGGAAAAACAATGTAATACACCAAATGTTCTTATACTTATCAGGAATTTTCACCCTTCAAACTCGACTGATCTATATTGCATTACTTTCTACTTAAAGACTAAAATGCGCGCCCCACCTGAGCTTTGTCTGGGGGTAGTTCCAAAATGGAAAAACCCAATTGCGAATACCCAGAATTACCCTACAGCGAGAGGAAGAAACTTTATGCGTATCCGTATACCAAGCCTAACACCTGTAATATAAACACTCCCAAATGGGATCTCCAGGGCGTAGTAACACCACCACGGGCCTGGGTTTCAAGATATTTTCCGGGCCCCTACCTCACTAGCAGCGCTGCCTGCTGGTTAAATAATTTAAAAAATTAGATAAGGACAAAATAGAAGCACATTTTCTTTGTCACTTTTATATTAGAATGGGACATTATAAAGTACGTGGGTACCTTCCACATATAAATATAACCAACTAACAAAATAACAACTATAAGCAAAATGAAAACAAAAAATAATTAAAACCAAATTAACATATAAATATATTATTAATATAATAAACACAAAAAAGTGATAAAAACAAAGCGCGATCAAACTTTTTTGGCGGCTTTCTAATTTCCAAAATTTGTCACAATATTAGCTATACTTCATTTTCTATAGAAATAATTGAAAAGAATTCTAGCAAGATTTCTTGAGACAAGTAACGAATTAACTTTTGAATTATATTCGTCGAGCTATTATTAGGCTCTTTTTTTCTAATTATTTTTGGTTATAAAGAAGTGTTAGTGTCCATTACCAATTCGAATTCGAACATTTATCCTTGATTATATACCGAAAATTATCTAAAAATAATAATCTGATAACTCGACGATACAATTCCCATTAACGGCGAACGTGACCTCTACTTGGACCTTATAGAAAATCGCCGTTTTTTTTCTGAAGGGTGACGGACTATTCTGGAAAATTATGGGGGGCGTTTCGGTGATCGATTAAAGATCTTCGAACGGATAAAACTTTTTTTTCTTTTTTTTCGAATTACCTTACTTAGTTTTCAATTCTACCAGCAATCCCCAAAGACTGACCTGTATTTTTTCATATTAAGAGAGGCGCCTTACGAAATATCAGCCACGTGAAAATTAAAGAACTCACCTTCAATAACACTTAAAGTCCAGAAATTCAAAAAACACAAAAAAAGTCAAGAATTTTGAGAACTTTCACTCTGACACACTCACAGCACAACGTCGTTTCAATTCGAATAGGTACTTATTCTCTAGAATAGGAATAGAAGTGAAATGATTTCGCATTTTCCCCCTAGCCAAAACAAAATTTCCCTATGTACATGAAGAATCCTACATCAAAGAAGCCGCTCAAAAAGAAGCCGCCCAATAAAGCGATCATCTGGTGACGTTAATGTAATGTAATTATCCCCTAAACGAATGCCGACACGTCTCATGCAAAGAGTTCGGTTCGATTTGTCCAGGCCGCAAAATCGATTACGGGGGATACCAATTTTCACAGAAGAAGAATATAAATAAAAATAAGGAATTGTTGATTCAAACATTTGCATTTGTGTGTGATGTGGTAAATTTTAATAACAATCATATTTCTGATATGAATTGATAATTTTAACTAGAGTTTCGGAGATAAGTTGGTTTTAGTACAAAATGAAGGATTATTCTGCAAGAAAAAATAGTATAGTCGTCCCAAGCCTGGGCCGGGCCCCTATGGGGCCGGGCCCGTGTTCTTGAACACGCCGAACACCGGTCACTACGCCCCGGGGATCTCTGCAGGTACAAAGTTATAAGGCTAGGAAAGGTATATTCAATGGCTACGCTTCTAAATACAAATTTTTTATTGGTGAGATACTGAGATATTATGAAAATCGAATAAAAGTTTTTGGAAAAATGATTTTTATTGTAGTTTTTGTATAAAAAAGACTGAAAAACACATAATTCCTCAACCGGCGCAACCAATACTTTAAGGATTTTTCAACGATTATACAAATTTGGGCTTAACGGCAATGAAATTTTATAGCCATGACAAATTTCCCTCTTTTAAACTTGATATTCGAAATTCCCAGCAGCACTAATTGCTGTAAAAAATCAACAAAACCTCAAAAAGTGACAGATATCAGTCAAACGTTTTTGAGACAGACGATATTTCCTTGTCGAGATAACGAACTTAGCGAGCGCTTGTCGAGATATCCTTCTCGAGTATTGTTGGTAACCGAATTCTCTTCGACACGACAGTGACGTACCCGACTTCGATGTCGATGTCGGGATCGATACGCTGTCGAGCGCTGTGGTTCACCACTGGTCTGCCAAACATCCTCCCAGGGCCGGATTGAACTCTTTTCCTCCCCTAGGCCAAAAACAATTTGCCGCCCCTCTGCGTAAGTAGAATTTGAAAAATTCAAATTTTCTTAATACGCGATTTTCGTTGAAGTTGATATAAAGACAATTTTCTATCTGGATATATACAATCTAATGTTTCAGAGTGTATATTTCATAGTAAAAATTACAGTTTTCACCATCAAACTAATAATGGTTTTCTTCTTTCCTTATTTTTCGCTAATTGTTGCAACACTACTTCAATTTTTTTTACAAATCAGCTTCAATGCACTAAACGGCCAGAGAATTCGAACGTTCTTGAGATTGCTAGATCGCAAATCAGAAAAATTCACTTCAATGCTGATAACGACCTCTCTGCTGAACAGTTCGTTGCAAAGTGAAAAAAAACCATTCTAATTGTAATATCGATATAGGGAAAAACTGGCACTAAGCTTTCATCACTTTTAATGAAGGTACACATCTCGTGTAGAGTCAAGAGGTGTTTCTAACTGATCTAAGTAGGATTTGAAGTGCAAAGATTCATCGTGAAGATCTCATCTCTGAATCGTCAGGATACTAGTGATGAGATTAGTATAGGTGCTACTCCTAATGCTTCAGAACGAATCGATTGCAGTTTGAACAAAAAAGAGAACTTGCAGCAAAACCATTGTAGCAATTTTACGTTTATTCAATTCTCTTGTTAGACAGTCAATTATAACAGATAAACCCCTACTCTGAAGTTTTCCCTCCACTCAAAACAGTAGGTATGTCCCACTCCAGTTTCATCAGAAGGAACAGTTTTGTTGTGGCTCTTCTTCTTTACTTCGATACTTCTCAAATCCAGAATTGATCTTCGCTCTCTCCGCAAATCGATCAGATTGATCTCCTAATCCTACGATATAATCAACGAATGACTCATAATACAAAACCTAGTTCATCTATACTAATGTCAACTTTCCGTATTGCTTCGCTTACTTTATCAAATCTTTCCAAATGTGGACCAGCGGATTGTAGTTTTCGAAGATGGCTATTTCTACATTTTCGTAGAGAAGTTAAATTTTTTTTTTCAATTCACTGAAAATTTGCCGCCCCTATGGCATGGCCTATGTTGGCCTAGGCGGTAATAGGGCACTGAGTATAACATGAAAACAAAAAGCTGTGACATTTTATACAGGTAGGAAGCAAAAAAAGGCTGAATTATGACTTTTTTCCAATGAGCCAGACAATTCTGGTCAGCTAAACACCCTCCCAGACTCATTAAAAATGAACATCTCAATCTTATAAACCCAAACGACTCTACCGACTGATGAAAAGTTGTAGGTCAGAAACGATTCTGTCCGTTCACCCATAAACACAATAGCTATCGAGCCGATGAGGTCTGAAATTTTGAAAGTAAGTTCGGGATCAGAACGCCGCAGTTAAATTCATTAACAGGCCAAATCGGTCCAGTAATATGGGAGTTTTTGACTCGATTTTTCCGAAACCACATATCCCATCAATTTTGGATCGATATTTTGAGGGAGAATAATAACGCGCAAATTTCTGCAGAGTTACATGAGGATCGTGCCATTGGGAACTTATATGCATCCATGAAAAGTCAGAAACGGTCGATCTTCGGGAGTTATTTCACGTACGTAGGTACTCAGGCACACCAGTTATTCGTAACTACCGTTTAATTACGATCGGGACTTGGGAGGGTCTGTGAAAATTCCCGACGATTCAAGGGGGAGGTTGTCCTTCATCCTTGTTTCGGCTGAAGAAAGGAAAACAACTGAACCCTTCCTCGATTTGGTTTTGGCTTTTTGCTATTAATTGTTACTTTGATAGTTGAATTGGGGTTTTAGAAAAATTCAAAGCGTTTATTGATATTAATGAACGTTATTTAGTGAGATCCCTGTATTTCCAAACCTACGTTATTTCAGAAAAGATGAAATTTTTCAGAATCGTTCTCTTGATCGGTAGTATAACATGAACTTTAAAAGCTGTGACATTTTATACATGTAGGAGGCAAAAAAAGTCTGAATTTATTTAATTTGTAACGTAACTTTTACCTGAGGGGTATTTGAGCATGAGATTATAATAATATTTCTCAGGAGAGGCTCGATTACCTCAGCAACAAAATTCCTAATCACGTTTTCAACAATATATTATAAAAAATGACAAGATGTGTAGAAATCTGAATTTATAGTTCAATCAGAATCTCTCAAATTACACAAACTTATGACTACTTATCTTAAAAGAAGGGCTCAAATAGTGGATCCACTTCCTATGCACTATGTTGTCTCCTGTAGTGCCAGACGTTCTCGATAACGGAATATGCCTTCAAGTCGGCTTCGATAGACTTCAGGTATGCTCCAGCATAATTTAACTTTCAAGCAAATGTAGGTACAGGCAAATGTAACAGCCAAAAATTACCATGCTTCAGTCAATGATGGATGTCAGTCCAAAGTCAAGCTTCAGCTTATGCTTTTATTTCAGTTCAAAAATTGTGGTCCAAACCAAAAAAATGTGCTTCAGCCCAAGGAATGGGGTCAAGCCAAGGAAGGGGCTCCGCGATCAAAACCTAGTCGCTTTTAGCACCATGGGATATTTATTATGAAATAGTGGTTTCAAACATAATTATGATTGTGCTGAGCATCCACTCTTCAGTCGTTTCAGTCATTCGTATATTAGGAAAAAAACATAGATATTGGTAGAGTTACAAAACGATTGAAAACAGTTTTGGATTGTTTTTCTGTGAAATGCTATTTTAATTGTGTGGGATTTCATAGAACTTTTTCTTAATATTTAAACAAATGAACTTCCTTGAAATAGCGTTTTTATATCGCAACACCATCGTTCACGTCTGTTATTGAACGTTTTACATACATCATTCAATAGATTGATCCAGTTTTCAGATATGCGTCGAAAACTTGAATGAGATTGAAAGTTCAAATCGAGCCATCGAAAACGCAGGTGATGGGATAGATACAAAAACATATGAATGCCGGTTGATGCATAGGGTAAGAAAGGGGAAGGATAAAATCTGGCGAGATTGGAATTATTCAATATTGTGAGTCTGTTTGCAGAGAGCGGAGAGAATGCGCTGAAATATAAATGTTAGAGCCTGCTCCTGCCTCAGGCTTTGAAGGACTGTATAACCTCCAACTTCATAGGGGCTCCACCGTGATCCCTGGAACTAAATTTCCTTATTGCTTTTCCATTTGTTGAGACTTCTTCCCTCAGGTCGATCGATAAACGTGTTAAGAATGTGGAAAATTTGGCAGTGGAGGGAGGAGATGCTTACTGCGAAGTTCCTGCATTAACAAAACGACCCATCGTTTTATATAGTTTTTTGGAGAAAATGGGAGAAAATAGGTATTATTTGAAAGATTATTTGGGCAGTTTCCATTATCTTGGATTGTTCTATCCTTATTATATTATCATTGAGTTTGAAATAGTATTATTATAGTATAATAGTAGTATTTTAAACTTAATGATATTATTCTGATTTCTGGATAATTAGATCCCAATATTCGGAAAAATTTAAGATGTCGGAGAAAAAGTGCCAATATTCAAAAACAGGAAAGTGACTGACAAAACATAAACTTGAAACTGAATTATGATTGTTTTCCAATGAGCCAGGCAATTCTGGTCTGCCAAACACCCTTCCAGAAACTTGCTCGAGAGCATTATTAGAAGAGCGCTTGAGTAGAAGTGAGAAGCACTTAGCGAATATTTCAATCTTGCAAACCACAATGACTGGACTCAGCCATGATATAAAGAAATAAGAATTTTTCTTATATCATGGACTCACTGATGATGAAGCAACCAAGAGCAGAAATGATCTATCCTTCCGCTTGTAAGACGATAACTCTTTAACGATGAAGGTGTTCTGAAATTTCGGATTCAGATAGCCGCGGTTAAGATCGTTAACAAGCCTGTTCGGAGTTATAGACACTTGGATTTTTTGAATTATTTTTCGATATTTCCGAAACCAAACATCCGATCAATTCGAAATGGATAATTTGAGGGGGAATAATGACGCTAACACTTCTGCAGAGTACGTGAGAATCGTGTCACAAGGAAATTCAAAAAAATTGTATGCAGGCTTTGAAGGACTGTATAACCTCCAACTTCATAGGGGCCCACCGTGTCCCTGGAACTAAACTTTCCTTATTGCTTTTCCATTTTGTTGAGACTTCCTTCCTCTTCAGTCGATCGATAAACGTGTTAAGAATGTGGAAAATTGGCAGTGGAGGGAAAGAGGTGCTTACTGCGAAGTTCCTGCATTATTAAACAAACGACCCATTGTTTTTTATAGTTTTTTTGGGAAAAAATATTATTTGAAAGATTATTGGGCAGTTTCCCATTATCTTGGATTGTTCTATCCTTCCCATATTACTATTGAGTTTAAAATAGTAGCATAATAATAGTATTTTAAACTCAATGATATTATTCTGAATTTCTGTATAATTAGAATCCGATATTCGTGAAATATAAGATGTGGGAGAAAAGTGGCCAATATTCACAACAGGAAAGTGACTGACAAAACATAAACTTGAAACTGAATTATGACTTGTTTTCCAATAAGCCAGACAATTCTGGTCTGCCAAACAGCCTTCCAGAAACTTGCTCGAAAATTATTGGAAGAGCGCTTAAGTACAAGTGAGAAGCACTCAGCGAATATATCTCAATCTGCAAACTAAAATGACTGGACTCACTCATGATACAGGGTCTTTATAAATGATGTAACAGCGCAGTTGGCTTTGGATTACGCGCCGCTACAGAATACCAACTTCTAACCAATCAGAGAATAGCATGATCACAGAAGTCTGTGGTTTGCATAGAAAGCGCAGAATGAGAATAATACCAAGCCACTTGCGCTGTTACAATCATAATAGAGACCCTGTATAAGAATATAAGAATGTTTCTTATATCATGGACTCACTGATGAAGCAACCAAGAGCAGAAATGATTCTGCCGTTCGCTTGTAAATACGATAACTCTCGAACCGATGAAGGAGGGGGTTCTGAAATTTTGAAAGTAAGTTGGAGTTCAAAAAACCACACGGTTAGATCGTTACAAGCCAAATCGGTCATTTTAATTTTTCGGAGTTATTGACACCTGGATTTTTAAAATTATGTTTTCGATATTTCCGAAGCCAAACATCCGATCAATTCGAAATTTGAAATTTTGACGGAGAATAATGACGCGCACACTTCTGCAGAGTTACGTGAGAATCGTGCCACTAGAAAATTCTAAAAAAATGTCTGAAGGCTTTGAAGGACTGTACCTCCAATTTCATAGGGGCTCCACTGTGATTCCCTGGAACTAAACTTTCCTATTGCTTTTCCATTTTGTTGAGACTCTCCTTTAGTCTAAGAGCTAGCAACGTTTTTGAGAGAGAATTTCAGGTAGGCCAGTTTTTTGATATGCTACCTCTCTCAGTCTCCGGACGTCATACGGGCTATCTGGCTGGCGGTAGTGGGTGCGTTCATTAGTGCGCATCGTACCTGTACAGGTAAAATATCAATTTTTCAAATAATTTCAGGAAGTTTTTTTTTCTTTTTATTATTTTTATTGAATTTTTGCAAACATAAATTTGTTATTGCCAGACATTTTTATTGTTGTTTAAACTGTGCCAGACACTAATTTTTAATAAAAAAAAATAATTTTTTTCGAAATATTTCAGTATGGCTGTGAAATTTCCATATGATGTACTTAGATATCTAAAAACCCCAAAACTAATTTGCCAGACAGTAATTCGATTGTTAAACCTTCAGCCAGACCGATCTAAAAGTGATATGTGATTGGGCATGTTGGAAGAGTATAGACAATCTCGTGTTAGTTACGCAAGCGAGATAAACGAAAGCAGCTGTTTGTATTCAAGATGGCGTCAGTTCAGTCACATGGGCGTATTCGTTGCCGTTGTTTTTAATGTTTCTAACACAATTGTCACAATGTCGAGTAAAAAATTTAAATGTGATTTTTGTAAAGACATAAATGGAAAAATAGTAACTTTTGTTGAAGATAAATTAAAAAAGTGTACAAAAGTTTCACAAATACGTGTAAATTTTAAACTTAAATATGATTATATACAGATACCAAAGCAAATTATGTCACCGATGGATATCACAAAAATGTGTAATAGCAGTTTTACCGTTCTTATGGCAAAATATCGAAATTTATCTGAGTTTAATTTCTCGTCAACAGTAGATCTTTCCAGAAAATCTAGTTAAACTCCGTATCAAATATCTGTAATTTCAGGGTTAAAATTGGTCACCAAAAACTACCACTGGTCCCGGGCTAATACTCCAGTAGATGTTGGCAAAAAACTGCCAGATAATACCTCTAAAAATTCAGATACAGAAGTTATTATCCAAGAAATTGAGACTCCTTATGCAATTATTGAGATTGATAGTGTGGTAAATATAGAAACAAATTTAAATGTCGAACGAATGTGTTTTTTGTGGAAAAGATCGCAAGCAAGCAAAAGTTAAACAACAAACTTTACACTCCTCAAATGACAGCAGTGATGATGATGATGATTATCAAAATGGTTCAACTTTTGTGATAAAGTTATGGATTGAAAAATCTCACTTCAATTTTTATGCAATCATTCAATTCTTGTTTTTTTTCATTCTTCATAATTCATAATTTATTATGTCGATACCGTATTAATCCGAATATTAATTCAATAGTTTTTAATCCTTTCTCTGTAATTTATTCGAAGCTATTCCTAGAGCAAGCAAAGTGATACCACATCACTTATCACTGCTAGATCGGTCTGGCTGAAGGTTTAACAATCGAATAACTGTCTGGCAAATTAGTTTGGGTTTTTAGATATTTAAGTAACATTATATTAAAATTTCAGCCATACTGAAATATTTCGAAAAACATTTTTTTTAATTCAAAATTAGTGTCTGGCACAGTTTTAAACAACAATAAAAATGTCTGGCAATAACAAATTTATGTTGCAAAAATTTCAATAAAAAATCATAAAAAAAAAAAAACTTTCTGAAATTATTTGAAAAATTGATATTTTACCTGTACAGGTACGATGCGCACTAATGAACGCAACCACTACCGCCAGCCAGATAGCCCGTATGACGTCCAGGAGACTGAGGGAGATAGCATATAAAAAAAATTGGCCTACCTGAAATTGTTGTTTTTTTGACGTTGCTAGCTCTCGTACTATTCTTTCAAGTCGATCGATAAACGTGTTAAAAATGTGGAACATTTGGCAGTGGAGGGAGGAGGTGCTTACTGCGAAGTTCCTGCATTAACAAAACGGGCCATCGTTTTATATTTTTTAGGGGGAAAATATTATTCTGAATTTCTGGATATTGGAATCCAATATTTGGGAATTTAAGATGTGGGAGAAAAAGTACCAATATTCAACAACAGAAACAGAAAAGTGACGACAAAACGTGAACTTGAAGCTGAATTATGACTTACAATGATCCAGACAATTCTGTTCTGCCTACACACCCTCCAATCTCTAATCATACAAGCACTACACTCAAATGTACATTGACAGACAGAGCTAAGTTTTAGAACTGAATGGAACCTGGTTACATTTTTCTCTGCTAGTACTGTAAAATATACATACTATATTGTTCAATATACGAAAAAATTTTGTGAACCCATATACCATTTCCGAAAGATAAATCGAATTATTCTTGCGAACAAACGAAAGTGTTGAATATTATTCTGCATAACTGCTTCAAATCATGATTTTTATGTATACTGAAAATTTCAAGGATATACAGGGTTTTCCTTCAAGTTGGTCTATTGGACGTTTTGTGTAGAAAATTAGTAGAAACTAGTGGACAATTTAGGAGGAGCTTGAGGATGAAGGAACTCTTCGCCTAAAATATTTACAAGTCGATAGTGTTGCCATGTCTATTTCAAAACGCATTTCTACTTTCTTATTTCAAATACAACTAACTATATTTTAATTTATGTATAGATTCAATACCAAATTCGCAGTATAACATACTTAAAAAATATAATACTGTTGCCAAGTTATGTTGATATTCTTGAGATTTTTACATCTGCATTGCCAGTTGGAAATGCCAATATCTCGATTATTTAAAAAAAATATAATTAAATATATTTATTAACAAAATTAAAAAAAAACGCATCAAAATCCGTTGCGTAGTTTCAAAGATTTAAGCATACAAAGGGACAGACAAAGCGACTTTGTTTTATACTATGTAGTGATGTAGTGATGCGAACGGAACGAAACTCAGCAGTCTTTATAGTAAAGAATCCATGCATTCATGTGGTACATTTGGTATTCTGATACATCGTAAGGTTCTTCGAAGATTTTCAAATGGTAGCCTCATATTCAATTTTACAGTTCTCGATACTGAATAAAAAATGAATTGCAGTATCCTTTTACACTAATTATTTATTTTGGATAGTTTCGAAAGAGATGAAAAATACTGAATTCTTCAGTGTTTATAGTAATGATCTATGGGCAAAATGCTGTTCGATTATAAGGAAAACTTTTTAATGAATAAACATTGGGCCAGGATTACAGAAAGCCAAAATTCGGAATTTATTTCTAGTCATTCTTGCTAAATGTGAATATCTATTGTTGAAGGTCCTACAGGTCATTTCAATTTTTTGGCATTCCCCGTGAATTGTAAAATAACCTGAATCGTGTTTGAAAACATGTGTTGATTTTTTTCCACGACATCCATTATCATCATCGAACACTTTTTATGAGTTCAACAATAGAATCTATCTCAATAATTTACCTCATAATCATTCAAAATAAAAAATAATTAGTGTCAAGGAAAAACTGTCATTCATTTTTCATTTAAAATCAAATGCTGTTAAATAAATATGGAATTGCCATTTTAAGTAGGTTATTATACTGCGAATTTGGTAAAGTATAGAATCGACACAAAAATAAATATACAGGGTGTCCCGTAATTAGACCGACAAACTTCTAGTGGACATTATGGATCATATTTTAGACAGATTCGACCCAAATCATATAATGCAAAATTGCTTCGTTAAGGAGTAGTGCCCTTGAAGATGACGTCCTGTCCACACTTTTTGCCACATATTCGCAAAACGGAGTCACATAAAGTGCTGAAAGTTTACACATTGACAAATATCAAAAATACGCATCGATTAGATTGAGTGCATTTCTTTCATATCCAGCACAATCGTATCATTTGGGGGGGGGCGAAGGGTATTTTTAGTTGAAACTTTTTAACTTTCATTATTTCGCGAGATTTACATAATATTCATAAACTCTGATGATTTTTTCTTGAAAAAAGATGCTCTTGTATAATAACGCCCAGATGCAGCATTTCTGAGAAAAAAATTATTTTCATCATTTAACTAACTCTAAAGACTTAGTGGAAAGAGAGAAAATTTCAAATCTATTTTTTTCAGAAATGGTGTGAAAAAAACATCAGAGTTATGAATATGATATAAATCTCGCGAAATAATGAGAGTTTAAAAAAGTTTCAACTAAAAATTCCCTTCGCCCCCCCCCTAAATGATACAATTCAAAGGCCACTAGCTCCTTAACGAAGCAATTTTGCATATATGATTTGGGTCGAATCTGTCTGAAATACGATCTATAATGTCCACTAGAAGTTTGTCGGTCTAATTACGGGACACCCCGTATAGGTAGTTGCATTTGAAATAAGAAAGTAGATATGCGTTTGAGATAGACGTGGCAACACTGTTGACTTGAAAATATTCAGGCGAAAAGTTTCCTCATCCTCAAGGCTTTACCTAAAATTTCAGAACGAAATATTCACTAGTTCTCCAAAAACGTCTAATAGGCCAATTTAAAAGGAAAACCCTGTATGTTGAAAAGTTTTTGAACCATAAAATCATTAGATTCTTCATGACTTAGTTCAATTGACTCTCGATAAATATACTGTAACAGCTTCATCGTTGTTATACCTATATACTAATTACTATCAGAATTCGCAAAACGATGTTCCATTTCCCTATCACATTTTATCTGATTCTCATCGACGTTTTCGATATAAACCGGATATTATCTTCGGTAGAAAGCATAATAATCGTTCAAATAATGCAGACTGCAAATATACCCTATCAAAATTTATAAACAATAAATAATTTTGAGTAAACAGACTTAGAGTTTAGAACAAATACATTTATTCAGATAATATCTGAACTACTGTATGCCAATACAATTAACGAACAATTAACTAACTAAATAACTTCTATTTTCAATGTGCGCTGATAGGAACTGGGTACTTGACAAACAGGACCATTATTGTTTGTCCTTACATTTTGATTTGAATTATGAAGTATGTATCTGTTCGCTGAAATTGAATTAGAATAGATGTGTAAGAATAAAATCTTGAAAAAAAAAGGTGGAACAAATATTTAGTTCACACATGACAATTGTGAGAAGTCACGCAATGGGTGAACGCTTGATTGCCAAGTTGGAGGGTAGAGGGTTCGAATCCTGTGTGTCATTGAATTATGCTCCTCATTCTACGTTTCGAATTTGATTTCCAAGTTCTACTATATGATGTAAAATCATAAGCTTCTGCTCGCTTGTTTATATCGGAAAAAACAATAAATAATATTCGAATATCTTTAGAGCCATCGAATCAATTCAATGCAACTTTTAATTATCTTCTTCAAATGTTAAACCAACCTTGAAAATTCCAGTTCTGAAATAATTTCTTCCGAAAGTATTGTTTACGGTCGATCGTATATCTGGTTTCGTTAATATTGAATAATCAATGGCACAAACTTTCAGTGAGAGTAACTCTGAAACCAATCGACCGATTTCGATCTTTTATGGAAACATGTAGACATGTGGGTGTTCCAAATCTAGTGTGGAAATTTCAAGTTCATAAGTCTTTCGTTGGAGAGCACAGTGACCAGAAATTTTCGGTTTACAGGTTTACATCGAAAGACAAAATATTTTATGGAAAATGTTCTATTGTCTCGATCCGCACGAAATTTTGCGAAACTTATGCGTCCTTATTCTTATTTCAAAATCCACTTTCAAATCGATCGGATATATCTCAGAATGAAAAGTAAAAAATTTTACTTCTTACTTTGAGAGATATATAGTTTCAGAAATATCAGGAAAATAATAGAAAAATACATAAGTCACAAACAGCGAAACTACTGGTTAACGAACAATTAACTGAAATAACTTCTTTTTGAGCGCTCGTTCTACGGAGTGCTATATCGTTTTGCCTAATGTCTATAATTTTCGAATTTTGAGCAGAAAATGGTCTCAAACGATTGGGTCGACTCTGTGGTGACGAATCCGTGGTCAATTTCAATTCTTCCCGTTGGGCCGTCCGGCCGTAAACACTATAAGTCTCGAAGGGATTGTCCTAGAGACTTGAAATTTTCAGAGTGAGTTCGGTTCCCAAATGCCGCGGTTAAGTTCGTTAACCAATCAAATTGTACAGGGTGTTATAGTAAATATGGCCATTCAAATTTTTATTACTCAATATCTCCGAATAACTCCGAAAACTAGTTTTTGAGAACTTCTCATAACCTTCTTATTACTGGAATTACATAAAACTTGAAACTAAAAATTATGCAGACACTTTTTTCAGTAGAATTCATTGAAGTAATTAAATTTTCTTCATTACATTTTATTCTAGCTCATCGGGTTTCTGAGATCCCCTCACTAGACAAAGAATTTAGTACCTACACCTGGTACGTATAAAATCATAAAAATGAAGGTGTAAGAAATACTGGGTTTACTCATTTAAGATTTAACGGACAATGGTTATCAGAGGCTCGATTGGCAAGCTGGATATCGAGGATTCGAATTTCGGTGTGGCATTGAAGTCATAAGTTTTTGCTCTCTTGTTCATATTTGGAGCATGAAGAATGAAATTTGAACATCCTGTGAGCCGTTGTTTTCAATCTATTCGGTTATGAATTCAACTTTTCTCTTCAAATCTCAAACTCTCCCTGAAAATTGAGTTTTGAAGCCGTTCCTTCCGGAAGTTATCGTGTTTACGGTCGGCTGTATCTGTGATTTCGTGAATATTGAAAAATCCATGAGACTAAGTTGAAGTGAGAGTTACTTCGAAACCAATGTACCAATTTGCCCCCTTATTGAGGCAATAGACATGTGTTCCAAATCTATTTCGTAACTGGTCCCTTCAAAAGTTACAGCGATCAGGAATATGTCGGTTTATATCGCATAATCAAAATATTTGATTAAAATGCTATAGGTATTGGCAGGATCCTCGCGAAATTTTGCAAAACTTTGAGCGTCATTATTCTTCTTACAAATACTAAATTTAAATTTGATCAGATACATAAGTGGTTCCGGAAATATCAAAAAATATTAAAAAAAATCCGAAAGTCACAAACTAAAAATGTACTGGACTGATCCGTTCGATAATTATCGTATTTACAGCCGGCCTGCCGGACAAATCATTTATCACCTCGGATTCTTCTTCACGGAGTCCAACCGAATCGTTTGAGACCAATATTCGAAAATTACCGACATTTGGACAAAAAGATAGCACGCTATTCCTCTAATAGGAACAATAGCAAATTATCTATTCCATGAGAGCATGCCATTGAAAATGAATTCACAACTCCCTCTGCATTTATTTATAGGTATATTGATTTAACATAATAAATAAAAGTATATCTCAAACTATTGAATCATATAATTTCAGTGATTAATCATAATTGGCTATTGAATATAATGCCGAATGAAATTTATAGTTCAACCTAAAAACCAGCGAATAAAAAGTTAAATGCATTGAACGTATCTACATGTAATTGGAACGAATATGCCGATAAAATAAAAATGAGCATGAAAATTTGATTGATATTTCATTAGAATCTAAAACCAATTTACTATTCGAGTGAATATCCCTTAAAAGTTATTTATTATAAATGGAGAGTTCAAAAACTAGTTTATTAATCCCTAGATTTGAGTACAAGATTTTTCGTCGAACACATTTTAATTCGAATATGAATTCTTGAAATTTGAAATACATTTTTATTTTTCATAAAGTAAGGGATACATTTGACATATTATAAATTTCTATGTATCATCAGAGTTGTAATCTCAGAGCAAAAAGTGACTCCTATGTGTTAACATTAACTCGTATGCTTTTGGACACTTTATGTTTCATCTAAGAATAACATATTAAATAGAAGAAATCAAGCAATGAAAGGTGTCATTGATCGATTTCGTATACGTTGAACTGAGCTTTTATTTGAGGTCGAAGGAAAAAGTTATTCAATCAACTACACTATTTCCAAGTGTATTCAGAAAGCGTCAATTGTATTCAGATTAGTCAATTTATTTCAGAAAGCGTCAGTTGTATTTCAGATTAGTCAATTGTATATCAGAAATCATCAATTGCATTTCAGAAAACATCACTTTTAATTCAGATCAGTCAATTCAATTCAGAAATCGTCAATTGTATTTCGAAAATGGTCATTCGAAATTCAATTTATAGGTACACACTTTAATGTACATAATTATAGCAGATATGTTCATTTTAAATACGGTTATCCTCTTCATTCCAAGACCACACGAAATCGCGATAATTGTGACATTTGGAAATTAAAATAATATTCCTATTGAATTACAAATGACGGGTTCTGAAATACATATGATATAATCTGAAATACAATTGACACTTCCTGAAAATAGAATTGACTAATCTGAAATACAATTGACGCTTTCTGAAATACACTTGGAAATGGTTTGTAGTGTATACAAGATTTTTTTCTCTGACTTCGAGATGAATTGGGCATATAATCTTGATTGGAATTTTCATTTGGCATAAGAGATACATTGATATAATGAAAATTCATATGTTTCAGTAGAATTATAACATTATTCGTATTGCTTCTAAATATTACTTCATGTTTGGTTGTCCATGGCCATTACACATTAAAATAGAATAAATAATGCAAGGAAATGGACTATATTAATCGCTTTCTTATACTTAAACAAACGTTTTATTTGAGGTCAACGGTTATAACTTTATATTTAATCAACTAGGTTATAAATGACAGAAACTAATGGACAAGATATTTTAACGTGTGAACAGAGCGAGCGCGTGAATAGTTCGAGACCATTGGTCGTTAGATTAATAAACTATTTGATTACGAGATTTTTTGTTGACCTCATTATGAGTCGAGAATAAATTCTTCATTGAAATTCATTCTTATTTTGCGCAAGACATACATTTCTATGTTTTTATGTTTCCGTAGAGTTTTGACATTTCTCGTAGTGCTTCAGAGAATACTTGTGTATACATGGTGTCCCGTAATTTGACTGACAAACTTCCAGTGGACATTATAGATCATATTTAGACAGATTCGAACCAAATCATATACTAAATGCAAAGTTGCTTCGTTAAGGAGCTAGAACCCTTGAAGATGACGTCCATTTCCACATTTTTTGCCCCATATTCGCAAAACGGAGTCGCATAAAGTGCTGAAAGTTTACACATTGGCTAATATCAAAAATAAGCATCGATTAGATTGAGTGCATTTCTTTCATGTCAAGCACAATCAAGTAAAAATAAATTCAAAACAAAAGTGAACATTGAGTACTCAGTGAAAAGAGATAAAATTTCAAATCTATTTTTTCAGAAATGGTGCATCTGGCCGTTATTATTCAAGAGCATCTTTTTTCAAGAGAAGAAGAAAACATTAGAGTTTATGAATATGATGTAAATCTCTCGAAAAAAGTTTCGACTAAAAATACCCTTGCACCCCCCCCCCCCAAATGATACGATTGTGCTTGACAGAAGAAAGAAATGCTTTCAATCTAATCGATGCGTATTTTTGATATTAGCCAATGTGTAAACTTTCAGCACTTTATGTGACTCCGTTTTGCGAATATGTGGCAAAAGTGTGGACAGTACGTCATCTTCAAAGGGCACTAGCTCTTTAACGAAGCAATTTCGCATTATATGATTTGGGTCGAATCTGTCTAAAATATGATTTATAATGTCCACCAGAAGTTTGTCGGTCTAATTACGGGACACCCTGTAGTTGCCATGAGGATTGCATAAATTGAGTATTGAAATGAGTCATTAATGATCAATTTCCTACATATTAAAATCACCTTATATAGTTGCATGTTGTATAGTTGCCATGAGGATTGCACATTGAAATAGCATAAATTGAGTATTGAAATGAGGTATTAATGATCAATTTCCTACATATTAAAATCACCTTTTATTTTAAATTCGACGGTAAATGTAATTATTATATTAAAATATTTCTGTATACTCCAAGAATGAGAGGAAAAGAAATTTTTCCGTAGATCAAAAAACTCCAAATGGCCCTTTTCATATCGTAGTATCAAGTACAAAGAACAGACTATCGATTCCTTGTAATCGCTTCCTTAATCAAAGCGAATTATTCCTCTCTTTATTCGAATGGTATGGTTTGTTTAAATCAAATATTAGTTCACCGAATTAGAGTTCTTTCATCGAAATTGTTCTCGAAACGGTGGTCGTAAATATTTATACTGTACTTTCTTTGTCGTAATGTAATCATTAGATGTTTAATAAAAATTAGGTGTTTTTGTTGGTGTCATTCCACTGGCTTCGGGTATTGATTGATCATTATCAAGAATATTTAGGTGCATAGTAGACAAATGAGACTATCCTTTTGTAAAGAGTGTGACTGTAGTGACTTCTTTCTTCAATTTTGAACCGTGAGAATAATGTTGAATAAATATGAGTGACCGTGTTTGTGCCCATATCATAGTTTCATTTTTGCGTTGTTAGGAACTGAAATATTTTTGGAAAATAATGACGTTTGTTGACTTTTTAGCAGTGGCGTCAGCCCTCGCAGTCTGCAGTGCGAGAGGAGGGGTCAGAAGTATATTGGCCCCCCAAAAAGGCCTGAATAACTTTTTATTTTGATGCATTTTCTCTCAATGTAACGATTCGCCACCAACACCACTAGCACATAAAGACACTAAAGTCAGTTGGGCCGATTGTTTAGTTATTTAATCAACTAGTTTATTAAAGACATCGACTAATGGTCAAGAATTTTAATGGCGTGAGCGAAGCGAACGCCATAATACATAGTCGAGACCATAGTCGCTCGATTAATACTGAGTTGATTACAAGATTTTTCCGACGATCTCAATATGAATTATGTATCAATTTTGATTGAAATACATTTTCATTTGCACAAGACATATCTTTGACCTTATGAATTTCTATGTTCGTTGTTTCAGTAGTGTTTTGACATTTCTGTAGTGCTTCTGAATACATTGTGAACGTTGCCATAAGGATTGCACATTAAAATAGCCAACATTAAGCATTAAATGGGTCATTATTGATCAATTTCGTACACATTAAAATCACCTTTCATTTCGGGTAGGCGGGAAAAAATAAATAAATTACGAACTTATGCAGCTCAGAGTAAAAAGTGAAGTGTTCATTTCTTACTTTGAAGTATACAGAGTAAATTCGACAAAATGTTATGAAATCTACTCTCAAGAAGTGACACTATTGGAAATTCTTGTTTTGTCACATACTTACTTCATTTTTTCGTGTTAATCTTGAATTGGTTCATCATGCTTGTTGTTCTTGAGAAAGAACCTAATAGAAGTTGTTTTCAAGTTGTAGTCAGTTTATATTATTTGAAGAATCTTTCTAGAATTACGGTATTTTACTGTGTTGCTTCCACCTGTTTGGTTTTCAATGTCGGTTATTTGCAGTTCTTCGTTCTATTTGCTAAATATTCGTTAATATTTAATATTTTCAATATAACTGCTAAAAGATTCAATTTAACATCATCAGTTTCTATCAGAGCGAGCGCAGTGAGTTGTCTGATTTGCGTGGAAAGGGGGAAGCCAGAAACCGTTCTTTAGTTATGACAACTTGTATTTTTGTTGTTCGTATCTTTTTTTCGAACTGTAAATCCGATTCTTCAAGTAGTGGAGGTTAGAGAAGAAAATATTTCACATCCTGTAGTTATCTAATCACAAGCGCAAAAGCTGAAAAGTTTGCTCATGAGCGGTTTGGAGCCAAATATTCGGTTTAATAGTTCTGGACTTATATTATTATATTATATCCGTATAACTTAATTCAGAACAATTTGTTGAAATTTGGGGTTCATATACATCATTGATGGGACCCGGTTAGAAATTTCACATTCAATATCATTTCATCAAAAGCGCACGAGAAGATGTGCTAAACTGGAGATGCGTGAAAAAATTTTTTTTTTTATCTGAAATTACTCGAAATATTTCGCTTTGATTGAGGGTGTTCGAGTTATGAATCTGGTAATTACAATACTTTTATTCACGAAAGTTATTTTTCAAATATGTACCTATTTTCAAAACTAGAAATCCAACCGGCTTCAACTTTTTTATTTAGGTGCACGAGCAATAACGATTTGAAAACTTCTGCAATTTTTTTTTCAAATATAAACCCAAATAAAAAATTTCAACTTTGTGAAAGGATCGACAAATATCGCAATATCGACATATCTCGCCTGATCAATAATGGGCAAAATCGGTCGAATAGTTATAGAGATTTGAATTTTATATTCGAATAATTCACATTGGTGTTTCTTATTTTCTTCATATAAGGGTGTTTAATCATAAACTGGACAAACAAATATTCGTGTAGAGGACATCGGGAGAATATTTTTTCAGTAGTTAAACTCTATAAACTACGAACTACCGTTGCTTGAAAACGAATATTAATATCCTTAGAACAGTCTCGTTTCCCTTTTTATTTTTATTACATACGCCGGTTTGGTCCCAACTAAGTTCACTGAATTTTTTTATGAATTCATCTAGAATGTTTGGACACACCAATAATTTAATTATTTTGACTCTAGAACTCAAACAAATTCTTTTTATTATTCAGAGGTGCTGAAGGAAACATTGAATGACTGTAGCAACGAAAGCGTTTGATATTTTACAATTCTGTTTCATATCGTAGATATTTAAGAGAAGTATAATTGTACAAAATTTCATTCATTTCTGGTGAATTTTTGTTATCGCTGAGACCATGTGAAAAAAGTGTTCGATTTAAAAAAAATTTTTCACAGAAATTCTTGGAAAAATGTGTCATTTAAAAAAAAATCAATTTGACCACCGAAAAAAAAATTGGAAATTGCAGGTTTTCCGTCATTTGTGATTTTTTCGGAATTCATCAACTTTTCTGACTAGAGGGACCAAAAATACTGAGATATACATAACAGACCACACTAATAAGAATATCGCTCAAAAATGAGGTTTAACAGCCTGTACTCTCTTATGCTTCGAAAACGGGATGTATTGTAAAAGGCAAAAATGATTCCCCTGGTGTCCTCTACACGAATATATATGTTTGTCCAGTTTATGATGGTACACCCTGTATAAACAATCAGGTATAGGTATCATACCTTCTGGTCTACATTCATTTGAAGTGGTATTTCCAGGACACCACTTAAAGGTTGAGGAATCAGCAGTGATTTCAGATAACATCTGTATGAAAGTATGAATATAACACAAGCAAGCACGTTTGGGTGATCAAACAAATTATGCCCAATTTTCACGTGCTGCATCTGTCTTCACGTAACGCTGTTGTCCAGTTTTATTGCATTTCTCTCGAAGTTCACTCTGTTACTTTATGACAGTGTGATTTTAGCTTGTTAATCTGTGTCAAGCCTCTTGTTTGTGTTGATGGTTTGCATAATTTAACTTTTACGGGAATACATATATTCGGTCCCGCTGCTTGCTTCACGGATAATTGCGGAGGGTCACATAATCCATCTTACTAGATTTTTCGTTTTGTGTTCGAGGAATATACAGTGTGTATATAGAAGTATTTTACTGAATAGGACAATACTCTGTAGATGTTCGCATTTGAATTTTAATTGAACACAAAAGAAGAAAATTCGAAAGAAGTTTATTTCAAAATAAGTGGTCTAACCTTGAGAGCATATAGAGTAATTAACAATTGAAGAACGCCCTGAAGTAACGTCTGAAACTTTTTTATTTATTTTGGAAAAACGGTTGTTGAAATGGAATAACATAGTTACTGACATAAATTCAACACATTCTAGTAAAAGTTCATGGGATGTTTTGAGAAGATTAGGTGAAGCTACACCAATCACAAAGTCATCTTCGAAAGTTAGTAGCTCATCGTCTCGTTAACATTTTTAATTCGGTCGAAATATCATAATCGAAAATCAAAGTTTCAGAAATTCAAACAAAGAATTAGACGTTATTTCTAGCCCGTTTATTATAGCTGAATTCAAATCAGCAATAAAAGCACAAAATCCAGAAAAGCGGGCGGGTTTTGATGGAATCTATTCAGAATTCATCAAACACTTAGGCAAACAGGCCTTATCCTGGTTACTCTGATTTTATAATAATATTTTGAATATTAGTAATTTTCCGACCGAATTTCATAAATTCAAAGTCATTGCAATTTTGAATAAAAGAAAGGATCCCTCTGGTCCTAGTAGCTATCGATCTATTAGTTTATTGAGCGTTCCCTTCATTATTTCAGAACGACTGATCCTTTTAAGAATTGAACCGAAGTTAGATAGTTCTTTACAGAATTGCCATGGGGGTTGCAGAAATTGCTGTTACCAGGTTCTGAGTCTCACCATATTCATTGAATCGGGTTTTGATAATAAATTGAACACAGGTACAGCTTTTTTGGATTTATCTGCAACAATAATTTTGTTTGGAAAGATGGTTTGATTTTTTACATTTATGGTCATCTGAAATGTGGAAAAATGGCCAAATTGATAGAAAATATGCTGTCAGACAGAAGGTTTATTGTGTTTGTTGACGATATACACTCACTGGCAAAATAATTCAAAATATGTTATTTGAAGTCCGATTCGATTGAATATTTTTTCGATTGCAGGTATGGTCATCCCTAATCAATCACCAGTTTTGAATTTCACAGACCGATTAAACTGGCCTGCTCTAAGACCAGATTTGAATCCAATTGGGAATGTTTGGATGCTCCTGGGAGGAAAATTCGATCTCAAGTACCAACTCCTGAAAATCTGCAGGAGCTCAGTGATGCTCTAATCGATTCTGAACCTTAATGAAGACATGCCAGAGACGAATTGCACCTGTTATCTGCGTCTGGGCGGAAAACACGTTATGTTTTTGACTTGTTTTCATCAGGTCAGAATTTTAGGTTGAATTTGTTGAAGTACTGTTGTAGCTTTAGCAATTGAATGTTTACTGAAAACCCCTAACAGAAATTGAGCTATTGTTATGAATGAAAAATAAAATTTTCAAGAGAAGATGTGTCTGGTGTGATCGGAGAGCCATTGGTTTTATTCTCTATCATCTATGAATTTAGCGTTTCCTTTGAAATTTTATAATTCCAAGGGGGGGGGGATGATGGTCAGTGGTCATGACTCTCGCCTGAGACTGGTTCGAACCTCTAAAACTTCTCCCAACTTTCATAACGTTCGTGACACCTCTGAATTAGATCTGCCCTTGGATTGCGATCGGAAAGAATTCAAATTTAAAATTTTCTGGGTATTCATTTGATATTTGAATTTACATCTGAAACTTAAATTGACCAATTGTACTTGGATTTTCGAATCGTTTTTCCTATAAGAGTAAACCGCGCGAAAGCTTTCAACTTTTAGTATTTGTTTGAAGAATAAATGAAATATATTTATCGAAGAATATTTTTCAGAAAAAATCACGAGAAGTATTCAATAAACGTAAGTATCACCTCTGTGCTTCAAATTTCAGTCACATTTATACTTCCTCATCGATTTTCGAAGCATGCTGCTCTAAAAAGCCATGATGATTTTTCAACCAGGTCTGACTTTCCAAGTGATGATCGTTCAGAAAATCAGATGATCGAAGAATGGTTGTCAATGAGCTGAACAAACTCTTAAATTCTTTAAATTTTACTGCATATCCAAAAGAAACATACGATTACATAATAACCATAAATATGTATCTTCAAGGTTGAAAATAACGGGAAAAACACTCCAAACTTTTTGAAAATTTCCTATGGAAGTACGGGATTTAATGCAGGTAAATTTAATTGAAGCACTTGTAGTGAAAAATGGATTAAAGAAAGTTTTCTGGTTTCCCCCTTCAAACGAACCGATCATTGCCTCGAAACGTCGCGTCGTTAGAATGGAATCGAGGAATACTTAGAGGTTAAACCATATGAAAAATTCACCTGACCGCAAACTATCCCGACCAAAAGTACCAAGTTGCGTGACGATTCCGAACAGTTAACCACGTGTATATATGTAACCTGCCCTAACATAAATAATAAATGAGTAATTTAACGCGATGTCGTGCCCCTTCCCTTGCAGCTTACAACCAGTGGCGGCCGCTCAGAGGGAGCTCTACCGCAATTTAACTGAATTATATTCAATTGAATTCGAGTTCAAGTAAGTAATTATCACATTTCTTTGTCTTTATATTTTCTTTAATTCTATTTATTATTGTTATTTGAATTGGGTCGTTTTCTGTGGTGAATACAGGGGAGGGCACGGGGGGGGGGGTCATCCCCCCTTTGAAATTTTGTAAAATTATCAAGTGAAGAAATCGAATCTTTGTGCAGAATATGGCTCTAGAATTCGAGCCTGTATGGAATGATGTTCCACTCATTCCAAAATTTTGCCAAAGAGCTAGAAAATGATGTAGATGTCATGTAGTCGATTTTTGTATCGAGCATAGGATAAAAGAATCTGAAGGATCTCTATGAAAAACTTTTATGTGTCCCAATCTCCACTTGGTGCCGAAAGGTCTTTCAGTGATATGAACCGCATAATGACAGATTTAAGGAATCGTATGGAACCAGAAAAGTTTGATGCATGCATGCGAATCACGAGTGAGGGGCCTGATGAATTGACAGAAGATCTAATGAATCAAGTGATCGAATGTTTTTCAAGTGCAAAGCAAATGAGAATTGCTCTCATCTAATTTCTTTCTTCAGAAGAATGAAATATTCAGAAATGAAATTTGACAACCATTCGATTGAATGTTCCTGATTCGAGTTTTATCTAAATCGATCATAATATTTTCAAACTTTTGTTAACTTATTTATGAGAATGAGAAATGTTCCTGATTTATGATTTTCATCATGTTCTCCCCTTTAATCTTACATTTTGATTATTGCTTGTATTCTGTATTCGAATCTTGTTGAGTTTTGTTGAAATAAAAACAATTTAAATTCTTCAACTTTCATTTTGGTAAGTATTAATAGATCCGTTTATGATTTCTCGAAGATACAATAATACCGATATAAATTAACCTACAAGAAGATGAGGCAGTCACCTTAACAGCTATCCACTCTCAACATTTCCATACTGTTGCGCACAAAAATTAAAACAATATTGGACCACCCCTCCTGGAAGTTCAAATACCCCCTGGAGTGAATTTTCTGGATTCGTTAGCTAGGTTAGCCATCCAGCAACTGCGACCATGTACCTAGGTCTTTGTTCTGTACCCTTCTCATTCGTGGAAACCCAATGAACCTCTTGGTTGTCCATATTAACCAGTTTGCCCATATGAATTGTTTTAAGGCCAGCCAGCTCTAGAAGTTATTTCTGCTTCTGATCCACAAAGCCTGTAAATATCATCAGCTGACTTTCCCATATGGTACAAATGATGTTTGTGTCCCGCTAGCATTCTCATCCTCACCCGACGCTAGATACGTGAAATCATCACGAATTTATTGGACTGAGTAAGTCCAGGGTTGTTTCTCCAGAGGGTTATTCTGTTATTCAACTCCCATTGCTGGACCGCTACCATATATTGGTCTTTTCGAAGCGCACAGAAAGGCACAGGTCCAGCAGGTGTTAACCTTGATGCTTGATGCATCGGTTTTTCATTCACTTCAACACTACAATATCTGGCACTCATAGTAGAGTTATTTTATTGCCCTTATCAATTGCTTTATGGTATTACTGCACTACCAGGTCAGCAGAAACCCTCGCAATGCGAGTCCAGAGATCTCAGCGTGACCTGGCTGACCGTGGTGCCACTCTAGAGGTTTATGTTAAGACACTGAGCGCATATACAGGGTGTCCAGCCGATTGACGTCAATAAATTATTTTTAGATTTCTGAGGCTATCCAAAAATAACCATCGGACTTTTTATTGAATCAGCCTTGGAAGGCGGATAGGCTGAAAATCATTGAAATTCGATCAAATTCGTTTTTCTCCTTTTTTTCATTTTTTTTGGTAAATGAACTTTACAATGAATTTTAAATTGATTTAATTAAAATTCCTGTGAAACTAATGTAGCTTGTATAATTTGTACAATAATTTTGGTCTCACCACTGATGGAAAATGTTAACATTCGTCAGAATTGCCAGTTGTGAAATTTATTACCTATTTTGAGATAGAAAATAAAAGGCACATAATACTAAAGATTACTATTCACATCAATATTTTTTCAAAATCTGTGCCTCTAATTTGAATACATTATCGAAAACGTTCTAAAAAGTGACGAGTCAAATCCCTGAAGCTACTCAAATTTTCTTGTTTTATTTTTCATCCCGCTTCTGGAAGTTTGTGACTCAATTCTGTTTCGTTGTTGATTTCCTTCGCATACACCAGCTCTTTGTAAAATCCCCAAATAAAAAAATTGATGGGGTTGAGGTCTGGCAAACGCTCAGGTCATTCGATGAGCCCTGCACGCCCAATCCATTATTCTGGAATCGATTTTTTTCTTGGAGATTTACGAATAGCTGGTGTACGCGAAGGAAACCAACAACAAAACAGAATTGAGTCAAAAACTCCCAGAAGCGGATTGAGAAATAAAACAGAAGAATTCGAATAGCTTCAGGCAAATGACACGTCACTTTTTAGAACGTTTTCGATAACGTATTCGATTAGAGTCACGGATTTTGAAAAAACTATTGACGTAAATAATAATTTTTAGTATTATGTGCCTTTTATTTTCCCAAAACAGGTAATTTCACAACTAGCAATTCTGATGAATGTTAACATTTTCCATTAGACCAAAATTATTGTATAAATTACACAAGCTACATTTGTTTCACAGGAATTTTAATTAAAATTAATTTAAAATAGCATTTTTGAGTTTAATTTAACATAAAATGAAAAAAGAAAAAAAAACAAATTTTATCGAGTTTCAATGATTTTCAGCCTATCCGCCTTCCAAGGCTGATTACACAAAAAAAGTCCCATCGAGTACCTTTTTTTCCTATGACTTTCGAAGCTTAGGACTCCGCAAAGTTTTTAAACTTCGCCAAAAGCTAAAAAACACCTTTTTTATTTCTGAATCGAAAATGAATGTTTGAGTACATCCTACTGAAAACTGAAGTTCTAGCTTTCAAGACTTTTTTGGGTAGCTTGCAGTGATTTCAGGAAGCTGAATATTCTTTTTATTGAAGAAACGTTCAGGACGACCATGTTGAAAAAATGAAAACTTTAAAATACTAACTACATAGAAAGATATGCATTTTTCAAACCCTGCTGGCAAAATACTTTGAAAAACACTCAAAAATTCATAACTCGAGAACTACAAAAAATCGCATTACATACGTGGGGTATTTTTGGATAGCCACAGGTCTGAGGAATCTAAAAATAATTTATTGACGTCAATCGGCTGGACACCATGTATAGACAGTCATTGTCAACGTCTGGCTTTAGAAGGTCCTCGGTTTAGGTTCATATATCCCATGCCAGTGCCTTCTTCTGATTTTGAACAATCGGCAAACCATATGGACGGATTCTTATTCAAGCGATGGTTAGCATAACATCCGATGGTTTTGCCAAGAGCTTTGAATCCAATGAATTCAATATAAATGAAAATAGTGTTTATTACTATTTTACAATAAATAATAACAAAATAGAAAGGTATATGTTTACCGTTTCACCTAGAGGTTGCCTATGTAATGCCATGGCTTCACTGGTCGCTTAAGCCGAAGCCATTCCAGTTGTTTTGAGTTCATTGGAGTGAAATCTCACGAGCTGCCACTGTTCACAACTCAGGCAGGATATGGCAAGAACAATTTCAATCCATCGGTAATCGCGTTTTGTCTTTCGACAAACAGGCCGCCCACTTGATACACACGAACATATGGCCACGATTTTCGACAGATTTCGCAGATAAAAAAAGACATAAAGACGCGAGGGAATTAAAACGGCCAAATGTGTAACTTTTAGCATATTTGTGATTGATGACAGGAATATGGAATATACCACCTTGTGCAAAGACAGGCTGTGTTTGAACACGAAATTTACACGTCAATGAGAACTAGAAGGTGGAGCAGGTAGATGCGGTGATATCCTGGATACGTGAATATGAGACGATGGCGGCGATGTTTTACGTGGATAATGTACCTGGTCTTTGCATATATAATGATAACACTCTATATAGGTGGGCAAAATTCTTCGTTTTCTGAGGGTAGATCGAGACCCACAACTGATGAAAGAAACCATATGAAATTATTTTTAGTTTCTCTTTCCTAACGAATCCATGGGAAAAAAGCTATCCGTCTTTTATAGCTTTGAGTTTTGATTTTGAAAAAATTTAATTTTCATTAACGTTGTTTAACTCGCTTGTTTGAAGTATTGGTCCCACTATGTTTCTCAAGAAATAAACCATTCATCTTCTTGAGATAAAGAGAGAATATTTGCCTTACTCTTTGCTTTATGCAGGATGAGATAAAAACGGAAAAAACTGAATGTATCGATCATTTATTTCCGATTAATTTAAGATATTCCACGACTGAACCCATATATTCAATAGTCCGGATTACAACCTCTGCATTCATACAACTGAGCAATATTCCAAAGCATTCCTCGAATAAAGTCAATTTTCAGGCATATCATTCCATTCTTCCTGAAGGGCTTAAGACGATTTCTGAAAAGATGAGTAGATGAACTTCTCATAGTCTTTTATAGTTACCATAATAGACTAAAGTTCACAATCGAGAAAGAATAATAATCAAATCCCATTCTTAGATGTCATGGTGCACCGTCAAGATGACCGAACCTTAAAAACCTGCTGGTATAAAAACCCACTAGTGCTGATCGCATGCTGAATTACCTCTCCGACCACCAGTTTTCACAAAATTTTGCAGCTGCGAAAAATCTTATCTTCAGGGCTGAACATTTGAGCCATAGTGACTTCCATGAATCTAATAAAAGAATAATAAAGAGCAATAAGAGCATATTAGCTACCAACAACTACTCTAGAGGACTGAGTAATAGGATGCTTAGCAACCACAGAAACACCCACGGGAACCACATTGATAAGCCGGCCGAGATGAAGTTCTTCGATTTCCCATATTTACCCGATGTATCGGAAAAGATAAAATAGTTATTTTTGTATCTAGTGCGCGAAATGCTACTTTGGTGATCGAGAACTGATTTTTTTAAAGAGGCGCAGCCGAGTTAAAAAAAATAGTCGAGATCACCAAAGTATTTCGCGCATGAGATGCAAACAAAATTTTTTCTACAATCACTTAGCTTAATATGAAAAAAATATTGAACTGGTTTGAACTGTTTTTCCAAATCAAGTAATTAGGTATTACAACTATGGGCAATATATTCTATGTTGAAAGCAACACTCAATGTTAAAGAAAACGTGGATTTCAAGAAATTTACCAAGTTAAAATATAAAAATCCCATATAGTTTACATGCAGTGTGCGAAGTAAGTATTTCGCACACTACTTCGCGCACGGTGTCATAGTAACAGAGGAAAATGAAAAAAAGGGTCACTTCGCATATTCTTGCCTATGCGCGAACCTTGTCATTTTTTGACGTTTGTAGAAAAAGAATATTTCAATCGAATTTTTCAGTAAAACTCGCATGTTACAGTTTGAAAAGTCAATCTTTACTAAATTAAAAGATAGCCCCAAAAACTAGATCACAGAATTAACTGCATTGATAGTGATAAATGCTACATCGCATCGGCCATCAGACTAAACAATATATCCAGTCCAGTTTGAGCAACATGGATGTGATTGTCGTAACATAAATACCGAGAAGAGGGAAAAAACAGCTTTAGCAAGCCATCATTTTGAAAATGGTCATGTTTTTGATTTTTATTATTTAATTATTAATTTATTATTTAATAGTGTTAATTTTAGGACGGACACTGTATCTCTCAGTCCCCAGTATTCGAATTTATTCAATCTACTCGAGAATTATAGAAATCGAAGATGAAACCAAAAAATTTTTTTATTAATTTCTGTGAGCTCTGCGTTGACATCTTACATTGTTCTTCGCGGGTGCGAATTCATTGTTTGTGTTCGTTTACGATTAAATGATGGTTTATGACTGTTATTGTCTTTTCTTTTCGAATTTTTATATGTAAGTCTGAAACTGTATTTTCTATACTACATATTCGTGGATATCCTTAAAATAGAAAATTACTCCGAAAAAATGTTGAAATGAGCATTGCTGACACCTAAACTACATCATTTCAAGCTCAAGAGATAGGGAAAAATGAATAGCACATTACGACAGTTTTTTTCGAGAAACTCGGGATACCGTCAACTGTATTGCTCTATTTTTTTTCTCTTAGGGTGAAGAGTTGTAGTTAGGGACCACCAATTTGATAGACTCTATCCATATAGAACGTTGAAGTCATGTGTACAAAAATTAAACCCTCTAGCTTGTTTGCAAGAAAAAATATTAGCGTGTTTTCATTCGATCGAAAAATTGATTGTAAAAATCAAAATGTAGCAAAATGAAGAATATTAATATCAATCAAAACCATAGATCAAATATCAATATGCATTCACATATTTGTCGTCTACCCTTCGAATTGTTGATGCATTCAAAGAAAAGTAATGAATATTATTCTGAAATCAATTTAATATGATCCTAAGAACCTGAAGCAAGTTGTTATTCCAACCAACTATCACTTTCTTTATCGTTATACAGGGTGTTTCATCATAAACTGGACAAACATATATTTTCGTGTACGGGACATCGGGAGAATCATTTTTGCCTTAAACAATATATCCCGTTTTCGAAGCATAAGCGAGATACAGGGTGTCAAATGTCATTTTTAAGCAAGATTCTTATGAGTGTGGTCAGTTATGTATCACACTTGTGTAACAATTTTTATTCAAATCTCAGTATTTTTGGGTCCTCTATTCAGAAAAGTTGACGAACTCCGAAAAAAATTTACAAAATGGCGGAAGACCTGCAATGTTCTAAATTTTTTTGCGGTTGTCAAATTGACTTTTGTTTTCTGAATGAACACAATTTTCTAAGAATTTCTGTGAAAAAAATTTTTCAAAATCGAACACAAATTTTTTTTACATGTCTACAGCGATGAAAAAGTTTCACTCGAAATGGATGAAATTTTGTACAATTGTACTTCTTTAATTATCAATCACGAATATGAAAACAGAATTGTAAAATATTGAACGGTTTCGTTACTACAGTCATTCAAATTTTTCGTTCAGACCTCTGAAATAATGAAAAAAAAAATTGTTTTGAGTTCTAGAGTCAAAATAATTAAATTATTGGCATGTTAAAACCTTCTAGATGAATTTATACAAAAAAAATCAGTGAAACTTAGTTGGGACTCGAACCGACGTAGGTATTAAATAGGGAAATGGCACTGTTTTAAGGATATTGATAATCGTTGCCAGGCAACGGTAGTTCGTAGTTCATAGAGTAGGACTGGTATTTGAATTTCAGTGAATATAATTTAGCCAGTAGTCAAACTTTATGAACTACAAACTACCGTTGCCTGGCAACGAATATTATTATCCTTAGAACAGTGCCATTTCCCTATTTGATACCTACGTTGGTTCGAGTCCCAACTAAGTTTCACTGATTTTTTTTTATAAATTCATCTAGAATATTTTAACATGCCAATAATTTTATTATTTTGACTCTAGAACTCAAAACAATTTTTTTTTCATTATTTCAGAGGTCTGAACGAAACATTTGAATGACCGTAGTAACGAAACCATTCGATATTTCACAATTCTGTTGTTATATTCGTGATTGATAATTCAAGAAGTATAATTGTACAAAATTTCATCCATTTCCAGTGAAATTTTTCCATTGCTGTAGACATGTAAAAAAAATTTGTGTTCGATTTTTGAAAAAAATTTTTCACAGAAATCCTTTGAAAATTGTGTTCATTCAGAAAATAAAAGTCAATGTGACTACCGCAAAAAAAATTTGAAACATCGCAGGTTTTCCACCATTTTGTAAATTTTTTTTCGGAGTTCGTCAACTTTTCTGAATAGAGGCAAAAATGATTCTCCCGAAGTCCTTTACACGAAAATATATGTTTATCCAGTTTATGATGAAAACCCTGTATATTATGCCATATTGCAAGGTCTGCATTTGAACCTTCACACTGCAGCTACCTATTCGTTCTGCTCCAACGAACAATCCACCATCACGAAAACTCCTTCAAACATAATATACTTTTAATCCATTCAACACAATAGTGTCAGTTGCAAATATTTGAGTGATTGTAGCATTTTTCACGTTTGTTAGGTTGGTAATTGTATCGGCCACGAAGTATCTGGCTGTGGTAGTGACAAAGTGTGCCGGATTAAGAGAGGTGTCTTTTGTCGATGCTGTCAGCTCTGCCACTCCATCAACGGAACGTCGGCAATAAAATAGACTGCCGCCCTTGAATTGCAATTGTTCAAGCCCTACGCTGGATAGGAAGGTAGAGGTTATGAAAAGGAAATGACATGTAGGCAAGAATATTGCGTGTGATGGAAAGTGTTTCAAGTGTGGTCGTGCATAATGATTCGATGTTTATGTAGGTTTCTTCCAATTATTTGTTGTGGAAAATATAGCGATGAATAAGATTGCACCCATTGGACAAAAACTGCAGTTGCTGAATGGAGGACTTTTGCAAATTAGGGACCTTTGTCAACTGTTAGTCTTCAAGTTTTGATAGAAGCTAGAAAACTTCAAATTGTGTTACTCACAAACAGAGGGCAGTAAGTCTCAAAGTAGGTATGCTTTCGGGATGACAATTTTAACTTTATTTCTGTATGTTCAATTTCTATGTTATGTTAATGTAAAAAGAAACTTCTAAGAATTATAGACTACATGGTTTGTTCGCTTATTCCTAGAGGAACAGCATGCTATAGTCCGCGATTTTCGAATTTTAATTGCTCTCAAACGATTTGGTTGGAATTGAAATTTTCGGTTCAGGAGGACCAAGGTGGGGATGGCCTGGTTGAGTTGGTGAAGGGGCCAAATCTCTCAAATAGTTCTCGAGATTTGATTATTCGAAACTTTTTTTTCGAATATTTTGAGAACTGTAGGTCCGGTCAGGTACAAATTCAATTAAGGCGATCAATGATGTGATGCATATTTCTCAAAAATTTCAACTTCATGACGCAATTGACATTTCCAGTGATTCAAAGAATGAATCTTCATCTGAATAATGGACCATCAGAAAATCATAGCGTTAGTCCGTTTTCCGTTTCGTATACATCAGGTTGCTGTCACTGTCAGGTCTGTCTGTCCATCAAAGGATAGTCGGCACTAAAATAAGACTGTTGCTCGTCTAGAATAACAATTGTTCAAGCCTTAGGCTGGATACCAAGGTAAAGGTTATGAAAAGGAAATGACGTGTAGGCAAGAATATTGCTTGTGATGAAAAGTGTTTCAAGTGTGGTCGTGCATAATGATTTGATGTTTAAGTAGGTTTCTTCCAATTAATGCTAGAGATATTGTTTCAGTGAGGGATGGATAATGTTGCATTCTTCGGGCGAAATGAATAAACTTCTTCCTCTGAATAAGGGGAACGTTTGCAAATTAGAAACTTTTGTCCTCTTCTGGTCTACAAATTTTGCTACAAGCTTCAAATTGTGTTTCTCGCGAGCAGAGGTAATGAAGTTTCAAAGTGTGGTTTCGAGATGCTTATGTGCACGAAAAACTAATGAGAATTATAGAGTACATGATTTGCTCACTTGTTATTAGAGTACCATAGTCTGTCATTTGTCTATGATGCCAGCTCTGCCACTCTATCAACGGAACGTCGGCAATAAAATAGGACTGTCGCCCTTGAAGTGCAATTGTTCAAGCCCTACGTTGGATAGGAAGGTAGAGGTTATAAAAAGGAAATGACATGTAGGCAAGAATATTGCGTGTGATGGAAAGTGTTTCAAGTGTGGTCGTGTTTATGTAGGTTCCTCCATATTTTTTTGTGAAAAATATAGCAGTGAATAAGATTGTATGCATTGGACAAAAACTGCTCTTTCTGAATAAGAGAAATTTGCAAATCGCGAACCTTTGTTAACTGTTGGTGTTGGTCGCAGGCTTGTTTTATTTATGGCTCAAATTGAGCCAATACAGGTTGCCTAATCATGAAAGGATTTGATATTTTATTTCTCGGTTTTTGTAAGTAATATCCTAAGGGGTCTAGTTTTTCCTAAATAAATCGAAAAAAACATGTTGCTAAATATAATAACATCTCAACAAGAACCATGAGTGCTCGTGCATCGAAAATCTTAGTCGGGGACTAGGATTTTTGAACCTGCTCGAATACTTTTCGTTTAAAAATTTTACTTTGCCTTGCATATTCTCGATTTTTTCACAGGAAACATAAGATGCCTGACTATTTCATGAGTAACAGATCATTCAGCATTATGTATGGGTATTTCTTTGACAAGAACTGTCAAGTTTTGCTGCGGGTGAACTCGAAAAAAACTGCTGATAGCGAAAGCAATAAAGTTTTTATATCCAGAAACCATTTATAATTCAAAATTGAGTGGTTCTGATTGTCAATAGTCAAAAATATTGAACCGATCTATCAAATTGTGTACTTAGTTGCCCATAACGATACTAAGCCTTATACGGCGTTCCCACGAGGCGTTATTCACGACAGTGAACCACGCTTTCGTGAAATACACTTCTGTGTGAACGCATTCCTCACGAAAGCAAGTTTAAAAACTATGCGTTCACACAGAAGTGTATTTCACGAAAGCGTGGTTCACTGTCGTGAATAACGCCTCGTGGGAACGCCGTATTATGTGAAACTTCGTGAAGATCTCTGAAATAAAAAATTACAGAAAAAGTATTTCATACGTCAGGGATTGTTAGAACAAAATTCGCGAAAAAAAAACTATTCGAGTTCATTTTATTCAGAAATTATACATTCGGTCAGAAAGATCTAATCCATTTTGAAGATACTTTTGGAACTTAAATTCGTGTTCAATGTGGAAGGAACTAGTAGAATGAATAAATCAAAACCATATTCGTAATTGTCTAGGAGTGTGAGTTTTTTCAGGAAAATATCTATGTACAAATCGGCTGAAATTTGATATTTCGGTGGCCAAGCGATTAATTGAAATTTTTCGATTATTTTGTGATTACGTTTGGTCATATGCTAGCCGTAAAAAACTACCATCAATCGAAACGACAGGTTGGGAAGAACATGCTGAATAAAGGAGTAGAGTTAGACAGATATCAAACAGTTCCCCTCACATGAACCTAAATGTAAACTGCATATGACTTAAATTGCAAAAAAATATAGTTTTAAATGAGATTTTTGTGATGAAAACTCATAATAAAATGATTTCAACATGGAGGAAATAAAATTAATTTTAGCCTGTAGGTCTGAAGCGTATACAGGGTGGTTAAGAAAAATCGAGTAGAAATTTTATTTCCAGAGAACTCAAGAATTTCAAGAAAATCAATACAGTGTATGGCCTCCACGGGCATCGACAACTGCTTGACATCTTCTCTGCATACTGCACACAAGGTTGTTGAATATTTCTTGAGGAAATTGGTTCCATAAACGAGGCAGAAGCTCTCTCGGATCATTTAAAGATTCTGCAGTAGGTTGATGATGATCTAATCTTCTTTGGAGCATATCCTATGCATCTTCTATGCAATTCAAATCTGGTGAGTGCGGAAGTATAGGTAAATGTGGAATACCAAGCGCCTCGCGCGCATGCTCAAATATGGCTGCACGGTACGGTCTAGCGTTATCGTCTAGAAATCGAAAAGTTGCACCAATAGCAGCGTGAAAATTTGGCATTTTCAATGACATGCGCAGGACAAATATGGAGATCTGTGCGCCCGTTGAAACATATCCCGGCCCATTCTATAACACTACCACCTCGGAATGGATGAACTTTTTTTTTATACGCATCTCTCGGGAAAAGACTGAGCTTATAACGCCCTTTCAAGCTCCCCGAGATGAATTTAGAAGAAATCGGTTTGTGCGTGTCTCAAACTGCTCTAAGTTGTAACCAAGGGGGAATACATCTTGAGGTAGGGTATTCCATAGCCTTGCAGTTCGTTAAAGAAAAGCCTTCTGATACACCGATGTCCTAGCTGTAGAAAGATGCACGGCAAACTAGTGACTATTATCGGCTAGCCTTGTTTGTCGATCAAATTGAGCCCCTGGTGGAATCATGGAGGCAATGGCAGCAGAACGCCTTCCGTGGTAGTATCTGTAAAAAGAAATAAGTCTCCAACATTCCTACGGTGATCGAGACTATGAAGGTTGGCAGTTAACGTTGCATCGTCTATTAGGCGCACTGCTCTTTTTTGAAGGGAATCAAGTAGGAATAACGAGTGCTTAGGAGCTAAACCCCAAGCATGAAAGCAATATTCCATAGCTGGACGCACTTGAGCCTTGTAAAGTAATAAAAGCTGCTTTGGAGTGAACAATTTCCTCGCACGAAATAGATAGCTAAGCTTCTGTGCAGTTGACTTGGCAACTGAGCAGACGTGCTCATGCCAGGTTGCATTTGGACTGATATTGACCCCTAGAAGCTTAAGTCCATTGGTTGGTTTTATTGTTTTATTGTCCATTATTAGTTGGGGTGCAACTGTGGATGTTTTTCTTGTTAGCAGAGTAGGTCTGGGTCTTAGAGGCATTGAATTCAACCAGATTGTCAGAACCCCATTGTAGAATAACTTCTAGATCTTTCATTGTCACAGCTTGAGCGATTCTTTGGGAACTGGATGTTGACGCTGATACAGGCTTCTTGTTTGTCGTGGACGCTATAAGAGTGCTGTCATCTGCAAAGCTTGAAATCTGAATCTTGGTTGAATTTAAAAGGTCATTAATATGCTTTAGGAACAGAGTCGGGGACAAGATTGAGCCCTGAGGTACACCAGCGTTGACAGAATGAAGTGCAGACTCCGCACCATCGACCACAATACAAAGTTGTCTCTAGTGGAGGAAACTTCCGAGCCAGCTGCAAAGTCCTTCCTTGGACATAGCGACGATTACGGGGTATGGTTGGGATTGTCCATACCCTTATTCTTCGAGAATCTGAAAATCGTTCATATCTGAATTGATAAGTGAAAAGGAACTTACGCCATTGATCGTTCCAATTGATATGTTGCCTTGCCCATTTCAGTCTTTGGCGATTATGGTCATGTGTTAATGGAACTCCTAAACGTCTAAAACCTATAGATTCACCTCTCTCAAACCTCGTCTGATGGTTTCGATGGAAACTTGGACCCCATCTGCATTTTGAAGAGTATTCCGTAGCATTCTACACGTAAATATGTATAGGGTTTCTTCCCGCCGAAACGGTGATGAAACGATCCTGAGTAGTTGTTGTTTTTCGTCGCCCAACACGGAACCTGTCTCCCTGAACCTATTCCAAAGTCGAGATATCACACTTTGGCTGACTTGGAGCCTTTCCGTTACAACAACCTGCATTACGATAACCATATAAGCCTCAGCTTCTTGGCATTTTCGAAAAACTGATAAATAAAACTGACTCCATTTCAAAATAAGAATATTTATGGAGCATATGCAATGAACCAAATTGCAGATAAAAGGCGACCAGATGGACGAAATGTCTCATACTGATTTTTATCGGATCGATTCAAGTTGTTGTTGAGTTTTGAATGATTTTAAAACGATTTTCTCGAAGATTACATACCTACATACTTTTTAAAACGATTGAATACGATATCCCTAACTCTTGTGGAGCATTATATTATTCCAATTGAAAAATGATCTGGTATTATCCAACTCTGTTGTTAATAATCAATAATTCATCGAGATACTCTCTTCCTTCCGGTGCAGATTATCCCCAATAAACTCTTCAGATAAGTTCGTCCATTGTTTTTGGGCACACCAACTCAAACCTAAGAGGATGCTTTCAGTCCTCTGCAGTATATTTTCATATAAGCATTGATGTGTGTACGGTCGTCGTAGTTTTAGTCACAAAAACACTTGATCATCTGCCAATCGTGAAATATAAAGGGCTTTGACGCGAATAACAAGTGAATATTGTGGGGTGGCTCGGAGCCTCAAGCGCTCTTCAGCAGACGCACTTCTTTTGTTCGATGAAAATATATGAAGTACAAGGAACGATATGGCCGATATAATAAACCGCTTATTGCGTTTTGGCTCGATATATCGGGGCCTTCGAATTTCCCACAGAAAGTAATTTCACAATGCGGCCCTTTCTTTGCGTTTCAATGAACTTTCCTTAGTTAGGATCAGAATTTGTTTTCGACAAGTTCTGAATAATGGAGGCTTTTTCGCGGATTATAATCAGAGTAACCTACCAAGAAGAAACTATTTCTATGAGTTTTACTAAAACATTAATGACAATGATAATATAAGTAGCCGTTATTAATACTCACATGTCGATGAACGCGTGAGGTTACAGACCATATCCACAGAAGGAAAGGGTTACTTTTTAATATAATAATAAAGTTTATTTAGATAAATAAACAAGTAATATCACAGAGGTATCTAATATAAATATTACAACCTGTACGCGACATTAAATTAGTAGTTATTCTAAAACTAAAACTATTCCACGCAAAGAAATCAATAACATATAGGTGAGCAAAGAACACCAGGAAAATATGAGTACACCAGTTCAACTTTTTCATATTTTTGCCTAATTCTTTCTCAGTTACCCCCTAGGTAACGAAACATTCGTAAAATTTACCATGGTCAATATTTTTCGTGATATTTCGTTTACTTCAGGATACCGCAACGAGGTAAAACTCTCAGTACCTTCCTATTTAGTGCTAGCTAGGCTTTAGTGTACAAAAAATCGCAACATTTTCAGTTGGATTGCAGATTTGGCCCAGTATTCGTCAATTTCACGATAGTCCCGTATTTACGTTAGTTAGCTTTCGCGCGAGTTTTTTTCTTGTTTTATATTTGTGAACATCAGTTTTGTAATTAGGAGAAATGTAAGTTATTTTTTTACGTGTAACATTCAGAAGATATGTCTTTTCAGCAGAATGGCTTCAAAACGGCCACTATCTCAGGAAGAATTAGAACAAGAAATTCGAAAAACTATGGAGGAAGATACATATAAATGTAAATATATATAAGTATGGCCTGCATCAACTCCTTCGTGCTCTATTCAACAAATACTTTGAGGAGGGAAAGAAAACCTCTTTCACGATATCAGTATACGATAGATTTGAGTCGTCGCCTTGCTGAGCCATGGATGAGACGAAGATTATCGACTCCAAATTTGAGGCGAAATATCCGCCAAGATATTGGACTAATTCTGAATATTCAAAATTATTCAAAAACTGCAATTCATTAAGAAAAAAAAACGCAAAACTTGTTTCTCCTGCCTAGTACAAAAAAAAGGATGACTAAAACTTATTGTGGACAATGTTGACATCCGATATGTGGAGAGCACCGCGGATACAGTTGCAAAAAATGCAGTGATGATTAATAGGAATTAAAATTTTTTTATTATTTTGGTTTTTAATTTTTAATGAAGAATTTTTAGCACTTGTGGTGAGTTCTTCTCGAAAGGTTTTTCGTAAAATGAATGTTTTGTCGACCGTCGTAAAATTCACTATAGTCCCGCAATGACGTGTGTTGAAACAACTCCCGTTATCTAGGGTTAAGTGAAGTTTGATATTCGCTCCAGTAAATTGTGTACATCAAGGTAGGTATTGCTCATAATCTATATAATATTACTAAAATATAAAGAAGAAGAAGTTTCGTCCACTTCGGTAAGTGTTTGTCATAATAAGGTTTTGAAGCTACTGATATATTGATCTTTTTTGAATATTTGATGTTTTTAATTTTTTCAGGTCTTCGGGAATTATATTGAAAAGTTTCGATGCTAGATATTTGAAACTTCGTTGGCTTATACTTTTGTAGCATTTTGGAGGTTGGTAAGTACGATATTTCTTTCTGGTTGTGTATTCATGTTGTAAGGTTACAACAGGTATTTTATTTTAAATGATGTTTGAAAGAATTGTAATGGCATATAATTACCTCACATCATGTACTTCTGCTATCTCAAATAATTTTTGGCTTGAAAATGAAGGTTTTTCTGATGAATGATTTTTAATATCCACTTCTGAATAACTTCGAGAGATTTTATATGGCTTTGATAAGTTCCACCCCATCTAACTATACCATAGCTGATTTGTGACTGCACCAACGCTATATAGAGAATTTTCAAATACTTCATATTATTCAGATACTTTCGTAAGTATTTGAACTTGAAAAGAAGACTTTGTTATTTTATTCAACAAATTTTCTTGTGAGTTCACCCCATTTTAATAGTTGATCTACTGCAATTTTCAAGTATTTAATAGTTTGGTCAATCAGTTGTGTGAGAGTTAAAAACCATAAATTTTGTTTTGTCCTATTTTAAGTGAGTTTGTTATACTGCAACCATTTATTGATTTCAGCAAATTTTTTTCAGCTTTCTCCTTCAATACAATACAAACATACGTCGAAAGTCTCGGTCTCCTAGTTTTCGCAAGAAATAAATACTGTTATGGAACTTGTTATGGAAATGATTTAAATATTTATCTTCGAATGCAATATATTCAATGAAAATTTTTGTTCTTTAGTCTTTGGTTTAGAAAGGATGGGACGAAATAGAAAAAAAATAGGAAAGACCTGAACAGGAGCTTTTTATTACTTCAAAATTTTATATGAAATTAATGAAAATCATTTAAAAAATTAAATATGTAAAAATGAATAATTACGAAAATTAAATTCTATGGTTCTGATGATGAAATTGAAATGAATTGAAATTTTGCATGAACATTCAGTAGGGTAAAACCCGGATAGATGCCCCATTTTCAAAATACCTAACTTCCGAAACCCGTATCAAAAAATTAATTTTATAAGTAGCTGCTACACTGCTACAGTCACCCTGTACCTTAGTTTTGAAAGGGTTATTGTAAAGTGAAGCCGTTTTTCGCTAGTGTGTGCGATCATCTCAGCAGCGAACTTCACAAACATGGCAAACTTTTAGAGGTAGGGATTTGCTGCTGTATAACTTTTGAAGTTGTAATAAATTCATTAATTTTTTTATTACGCCAATACAGCGTTCCATTCAGTGTACATCTGAGTACAAATAGTTTTTGTTTTCTTCTTAATTTATAAAAAAAATCATGGGCATCTATCCCTATCGAAAAGGGTAGTTGCCCTAATTTTTTGAGGTATAGGTGCCCTTAGGACATATAAACTAAAACCATATCTTCTTAGCAGATTTTCGATTCATTGTTTTATTTTGATTTTAACTTGATTCCTGATCATTTTATTTAAGACTTATTATTTAATTAATTTATTATGAATGTGTGGAATAATGCTTTATGTTAATATGAAGAATGCAACTTTTCGTTAATATATGCTTTTGAAATTCAATTAAAAATGCACAATTGTTGTTAATTCGATGTTACGTATATAAAGTTGCTGTTTTAAGCATAGAAAATCTCATTGTATTTAGTTGGGTTTTGTTCACACAGTATGAAGGGCATCTATCCCTCCCAGTATTTTCATGGTGGGGCAACTATCCATACTTGTAGGCAACAACCCCCAAAAAAGGGTTCTACAAAAATCAAATTATTGTGCAATTTGGGATTGCTATGTCAGAGAAAAGTCTCAGTATTCCAAATCAAATAATGGAGCTTCCTACACTCATAGAAATTACACATAAAAACCAATATTTTCAAAAATATGAGGCGAATTCAAAAAGTGGGGCATCTATCCGGGTTTTCTTCTATAGTAAATTTCATTCTCAAAATGAATTTCACTCCAATCAGATATTCAGTTATGGAAATAGCTCATGCTCATGGCTTTTCTTAAATTTCAATCCTTAGAAAATTATTCTGGCTGTTTTATTGATTTTAAGACCTCTTTTCTCAATAAATAAACGTTGATTATTATCCATTCAGAAAAAAAGAAAAATGAAAAATTTCAAATAAAAAAAAATTGAGAATTAAATACTTATAATCTAAAAAACTAATTTAATTAAACCAAAACTATTCCTTTGAAGATTATTACTGCTAAAAATAACAAGAATTTAGGTTAATTAAGATATGAGAGACACTTATTTACACTCTATGCTAGGAAGCTCTTATGGCGGTATAAGCAAACCATTGAGAACACAAATGAAAATATTTGTAGATAATTTCGTTCAATAAAACACGATTATGTTTACGGAAACATTTTCGGAGCATAATGTCGGGCTGTATTAAGGAGAGTTATTATATTGATTTCTAGTACGTTGAGTCGGAGTAATTACTTATTGATAAGTCCGCCATATTTACGTAGTCTCTTATCTAGTGATAGTATCTTATCTATAGCGTAGTTCCGAACAGGAAAACTCAAAAGCATGGAATTTCGTAAAGAAATATCGTTGGTATGAACATGATGGCCTTAATATAACGATAACACCTATAAAAAAGTTCAATCTGGAAATAATTAATGATGGCTATGCATTATCATTTCAAATTTTATCGGAACATGAAGGACCGAAATACACACAAGGTCAAAAGTCTTGGCCTCCCTGGTTTTCTCAAGGAATGAAGAATCTATGTTATGAAAATGAGATGAATACCTATTTTCATCTATTTCAATTGCAATATATACCACTTCACAAGATATCGTATTCAATCGTTTTGAAAAGTATGTAATCTTCAGGAAAATCGCTGTAAAATCATTTAACACTCAATAGCAACTTGAATCGATCCAATAAAAATCAGTATATGAGACATTTCGTCAATCTGGGCGCCTTTTTTCTGAAATTTGGTTCTTTGCATAAGCTTCATGAATGTTCTTATTTTGAAATGGAGTCAGTTTATCAACGGCTTCGATTTGAAACGAGTGTTCTGAAAATGCCAAGACGTAACTTAACAAACGTTTAGGCTAATAGGGCTAGAGGAATGCTACAGGGTGACCTAACTCAGGTTGCTGAAGCTGAAAGGCTCCAAGTCAGCCAAAGTGTGATATCTCGACTTTGGAATAGGTTCAGGGAGACAGGTTCCGTGTTGGGAAGACTAAGGCTTAGTGGGTGACGAAAAACAACACTTGCTCAGAATCTTTTAATCGCCCTTTTGGCGAGAAAAACACTACATCTATGTGTAGAATGTTACGGAATATCTTCAAAACGCAGATGGAGTTCAAGTTTCCATCGAAACCATCAGACGACGTTTGAGAGAGGTGAATCTAGGTTTTAGAGGATTACCATTAACACGTGACCATAAGCGTCAAATACTGCAATGGACAAGGCTAAATTTCAATTGGAGCGATCAATCGCGTAGTGTCTTTTTCACTGATGAAACAGATATGGACGATTTTCAGATTCTCGAAGAATGAGGGTGTGGACAATCCCACGTATACCCCGTAATCTCAGTGACGGCTTGTCCTATGAGGCAGGTGAGGCAGTGCCTCACCAAATAAATTTCGGGAATCACAATTATCAAGCGAATTAATTAAAAATGTTTGAATGGCCATATTTTATGGAACACCCTGTACGACTCGGCTGGTTTACGAACCTAACCGAGCCGTTTGGGACCCGAACTCATCCTGAAAATTTCAAGTCTCTAGGAAAGTTCGAAAGTTATTGTGCTAACGGTCGGGCGGGCGGCATAATTGAATTTGACCACGAATTCGTCATCAGGGAGTCTAACCTATCGTTTTGAGACCATTTTCAGCTCGAAATTCGAAAATTACAGACATTTTGGCAAAACGGTATAGCACTCGTTTAAGTAGAACGAGCGCTCAAAAACTATACTTCCAAACCTTCTCGCTTCTCTATTCATTCCAGTGTTCTTCGCTAAAACTCCTTATTGATTATCCTTCCATAGTGAATAGTTGTGAACATAGATATACTAACCTTACATGGATGAGGCCTGTCATTCAACACTTTCGGAGAATGTGATGCCAAGAGAGAGATAGAGCTAGAGGTGGCAAAAAGCCCGCAAATCGCATTTGATAGCCAATCATAGAAATTATAACTCCAATGGAAGCGGCGAAAGAGAGGGACTCGTGATGTCAAAAGAAAGATAGAGCTAGTGGTGGCAAGATAATTGGATTAATTTAATTTTTTAGAATAATTTGTTTTTTTGCTATACATACTAATATATAATATATACTAGTTTGAAACACGTCTGAAAAATAGCAAAAAACAAAATATCTCAAAAAATGAAATTAATTCAATTAATCTTGCCACCACTAGCTCTATCTTTCTTTTGGCATCACGAGTCTCTCTCTTTCGCCGCTTCCATTGGAGTTATAATTTCTATGGTTGTGAATCAAAATGCACCAATAAATAAATGGATGTATTAGAAACTTTATAGGTTTCACTCCCAGTCTCTGAAACATAAATAATTAAAAAATGTTTGATTAAGGTGAAGTGCTCCTGCGAAAATCTTTGCACTTGTTTGTCAGGAGCAAATTGGTCTTGAAAAAAATTGTTGCCTAACAGTAAAACTGAAAAACGAAACAAATTAAAAGGATATGTAACGTTTCGGTGGCTATATCAGACACCTTCTTCAGACAAATCTAAAATTCTTCAGAATTGTGTATTTCTCATTTGTAATCTGATTGACATTGATAGTTGTCAATCTATAGAGATGTTGATTTATTTGATTTTGAAATTTCCTGATGTCACTTCCTTCCTCAATAAATCAATCCAATACGATCTATTCCAACAGAACAATTGGCCAAATTATTTACTTCATCTAACAAAATACATGTAGATTCCTTAATTTTCCTTTTATAATTATCAGGTTCTGTCATGAGTATCTTTGTTGTGGTCCCAGTTCATCATATGATCTCGCTATTTGAACATATATGATCAGCAATTTGTGATCTTGTGATGTCTCTATTCCTGATGTTATTGCTTATGTTCCCGTTTTCTTATTTCTGAAGGTCTTGATGTCTCCCCTGTATAAGATTTTCCACATATACAGGGAATATTGTAAACACAATTTTTGGATTTTTGTGTCTCATTCATTGGTTTGTTCTAGTTAGAATGGATCTCAAATCATTTTGTGTTTTGAAAACAGTTCTTATGTTGAATTTGCTCCTGACAAACAAGTGCAAAGATTTTCGCAGGAGCACTTCACCTTAATCAAACATTTTTTAATTATTTATGTAATAAATAAATAATAATAAATGCAGAGTCCTCCCAGAATATATTTCAATCGATATAATAAATGGATGGTCTAAGTCGATCCAACTGTTACGGGGTTGATAGGACAACAATAGTGCTAATAGCAGTAAAATACAACATATTATGTTCGCGTGGCAAAATATTGCTGCTCGTCACGACAGATAAAGATACAATCAATGAATAAAATAAATTCTGAAGAGTAGAAAGAAAATCAAAAATTCAAAAAATGTAATCAAACTCCTCGAAAGTTGTTTCCTTCGGAAATTATACTGTTTACAATCGGCCATGTGTTGGTAGGGGAATGTGGGGGAATATCGACCATCGGATAAAATCGACCACTTTCAAATCTCATGAATTTGGCGCCATATGGAAGAAATATACCGACTGGCTGAAAGTATAGCTTCGTAATGTGCCTTCTGATAGGGTTAGAACGGTGGCATCGCTTGACATAAATACATGCCGACGATATTGTTGTTTTCCTGACTTTACTAATACGAATAGAGCTCCTATCCCTAAGGTTATAATTTTTCTCTATTTTATAAATTGATTGCAATAACTTTCACAGTGTAAGAGGATAGTTTACTTCAATTTGGATCTTGGATTGTGCAACTTTTTTGTATATTTCTCTTCAAAAAAATTTCAAGATTGAGTTGTACTACTTCGGGTAATATCGACAGTGCTGATCGATATTACCCGCCAGATGATCGATATAACTCTACAGTGGTTGAAATCACCAAAAATCATATCAATAATAATGATAATAATATACCTTATGGCAGAGGGAAAGGATAAAAGAAAAAAATTAAACCTAGACGTTGTCGTAATTCCAGATGCCCGTACGTATATGCCCGAAAAACCTGGCGTTTCTCTTGGGAGTAAGATTCC